>PVKV010022508.1:0-35194 GCA_004027835.1 Alouatta palliata
TCCACCCTGAGCAGTTTCTCTTCCATGCCCTGCTGTGGATCCAGCCATCCCAGGGGCTTCCACAGCCTTGGCTCTTTCTAGGCATCCCTCCCTTGCCTGGGCTCTCAGTCCTTCCTCGTGACCTCTCAGTTTCTGCATTTCCTCAGACTCACCATGACAAGCAGATTCAGTGGATTAAATCTGAGTTTACTCTGTGGTCCAGAGCAAGGAGAATGATTGAAAATAAAATCCCCTCTAAAATCTAAACATTTCCTTTTGTCAGAGAAATTGTACAGAATCTGCTACTGGAATCATAAAATGTGCATATGCTAACTGGGTAATATCTAGAAGTTGCTGGAACAGTTAACTACTGCTAGAGTATCACCGTGATACTCACTATGAGTATCAGTTCTCATAGGTAATGGCCATTATAAACAGATATATCTATCTCACTGAGCTAGGCATATCTAATATAAAGTGAGAAGTAAGAAAGAGCTAAGTACGACATTTTATGCCTGGTAGACCCTTAATAAATATGTATTTAAAAGAAAACCTAATGCCATGTGTTGGGTACTTGCCCAGGTCTTATGTAAAATTTATTCTCTGTATGGAGAGAGCTTAACTCAACCAGACAGGTGGATTATTTGAAAACTCTCTTTGAAAGTAGACACTATTTTTTGCAGCTCTCATGAAGAGTGAGCTCCTTTCCTACCAGGAAGTAGAGGGTCAGCCAGGGGTCTAGTTATTCAGACTTCTGATTTTGGGTTTTATTAGACAGATTTTTTCATTCGTTTATTCATTCATTTCAAACAGATACGTTGAGGGTGATCCTTGAAAACATTACACTAAGTGAAAGAAGTCACTCACAAAAGACTGCATATTACATGATTCTATTTATAAGAAATGTGTAGAGTGGGAAAATCTGTGGAAATAGAAAGGGGGTGAGGCTTTAGTGAGTTACAGCCTCTCCCAGTCTGGACCCCTGAAGAGCTGACTTAGGGCATCTGAGGAACCAGAGCCTGGACAAGATTCTGTTCCCTGCATCTCCTTTTACTTTTATGCCTGTCCTCTGAGAAATATCAGTGGCTTCCAGGTACTTTAGTGGGCTGGGAGAAATTGGGACATTACTGTCATTGGATACAGGTTTTCTTTCTGGAGTAATGGGAATGTTCTAAAATTGTGGTGGTGACTGCCCAACTCTACTTTGAATTTACACTTCAAACAAATGAGCTACATAATATGTAAATTATGTCTCAATAAAGATGTTAAATTAGAACTGAAAAAGACAGATGTTTGCACTTCTTATTAAAACAGAAGCACAGACTGTGCCTTCACATGGCCTAACACCTACTTGGTGGGGGAGGGAAGATGAAGAGAAAGCATAGTTCTACATTGTGTGCTTCTAACTGAGAGATTCTATTCTCCAATTTCCCAGTACTATTTTCAGACCTGATTCCTGTTCTCAGACAGCTTTGACCTCAAGGATAAAGTCCGTCAACAGTGTGAACAGAGCAGTGAATTCAAAAGGCATTCCTTGACAGCCTACAACATTCTTGGCGGATGTATGTCCAAACATAGGGAATTAGAGGTGAATAATAAGTAGCCCATGACTTCAAAGATTCCAGAATTTAGTGGCCTTTTGAAGATGACTGCAGATAAACATGGGTACCAAAGAAGATGACGTTTGGGACCAGAACCTCCTGAGTCACTATTTCCCAACGTGTTTAGAATATGTTAGTTCATTCCACTGTCTTCATGGTGATATCACCCTCAGCTTCCTCATACTCTTTGACAAAGATATTTGTAACAATGTGGTAAGTGAGGAAGTAGGGGAAGCAAACCTCTGTGTGTGTGTGTGTGTGTGTGTGTGTTCTCGCACTGTGTGTGTGTGTTGTATTTATATAAAAGTGCAGGTGAAATGCACATGCACATACAATAACATCTGGATTGAGTGGCTGAATAAGCAATGGAAGAACTAATGAAATTTGATCCCCTGGGAAACCAGAATTGGGAGATAAGCAGCTCTTTAACATGTCCCCTTGGTCCCTTTATATCTCAGAAAATGCTGGGAATTGGTTCACAAGTCAGTGAAGAAACACCTGCCTACAGATATTCTTGCTTCTGCCTCCACAGTCCTCACACCAGCATGTGTGATCCCTCTGAGGCAGGAGACCCTGTGTCACATTGCCCATGTTCCCTCAGGGGCCAGACAAACACTCAATTGCCTCATGAATGTTGGCAGGGTCAATGCATGATTGCAAGACTATGTGAACGAGGACATAAGTGTCAAGAGAAGAATGGGCTGGGAGTGATTTCAGACATCTCATGTGAAGTTCACTCATCTGGAAAGTCAGTCTCCTGCAGGCTGGCCTCTCCAGGTAGCTCTTTGATTTGTTTCCCTGGGAAGTTAAACTCCCTATATTCCAGAAAAATATTACCCACCAAATGCTGAACTTTATTTTAGCCACAGTACAAGAAAAAGCCTTACCATGTCCCTTGATTTATCTCTCCTTATTTAATAGATTTACTAATCCAAATTTCCCTGTTATATCTTTATAGCTCTTTCGATCTTATAGATACTGCCTGGCACTGTCTGGTTTGTGCCTCAGTTTCACTCCCAAAAGAGTAAGTGTGGAGATGAGGATTTATTGAACTATTATTTCCAAAAAGTTAAAAGTTTATTTATGCCCTTTTAAACCTGTTCTTGGTGCGCTGGCAGGCAGTGTATTAAATACATTAGTATTCAATTAGTACCTATGAAAAAGCCTTACCATGTCCCTTGATTCATCTCTCCTTATTTAACAGATTCAATATATAGCAGGCATATATCAAAGATTTGTTTCACTCTGGTTCAAAGAATTGGAGATACCAAAGTGTATACAGTCAGGAAAAAATTCTGGAACAAGATTGCAAATTTACATACAAAACTGATTAAAGTCTTAAAAGGAAATAAAACCATTAGGTTACATTTTCTAGAGAACACAAATAATTTGCAACTTATAAATCTTCTGTAAGTTAAATCTAGCTTTACAGAGTCTGGGCATTAATCAACACCAAATATACTAAGTGAAATCACCCCATCAATTTTTTTAAAAAACCTAGAGAGTCCTATAAATCTTAGGCAAGGTTGTTAGTTACAAAGAAGAAGTAAAAATGGGAAAGACTTATTAGAAATCAATTTTTGGCTTAATTTTAAGTTTGGGATAATTTTAACCCCTAATTTCCTAACAAGAGAAGGTTTCACAGAAAAGTGGGATTTCAGAACCCAGGTCCAGAATGGCTCCTTGCTGAAGTCACATTTGATGGACATCAGAGGGGCATGAACTCCAGGCAGAGAGCTGTCGGAAAATTCACATGTCCTGGTCTGAGACTCACTTCAGAGCCCGGTGTCAACACAGCTTACAAGAGACGTCCTGACACGGCCCCACATCCGTTTTGCTGCACCAGGAACTGCCATTTTCCTGGGCTGGTTGTCAGGGTGAGTTTACCACCGGGAGCCATCAAACTGGCTCTCAGCAGAACCACGTGGGAGTCAAAAGAGCAATACCAGGAGTGTGGGATATGAAAGGAGAAGAAGGCCCAGCGACAGGAAGAAACACAGCAAAGGGGTGCTCTGGACAAGCAAGAATTGGCCCGTCTGGTTTGTACATACATATTTATATGACCTAAACAGGATGGGTTTTATACCTATCTTAATTCATCAAGTCCATGATACATTCTTCTTACATTTTTTAACAGCCCTTAAATCAATATATACCGTATGATTCGTGGCACATAATAGTTGAATTTGGAGTGTTTTTTTCTTTCCTTGTGGTGCGTGAAATAAGGGTGCCCCTTACAACTAATAGCCTCTTAAAGCTCATGAAATACAGTAGGTAGGAAGTGGGTATGCAGATACGAAATAAAATGATGAGAGACAGAAATTGATATTGATTTAGCATTAGTTCTGTTTTCAGGAATGTCACTTCTAACAATTTTCACTTGGGGTAATATGTTTCTTCACAGGCACTAATTGAATACGAATGTATTTAATAAACTGCCTGCCAACACACCATGAATACGTTTAAAAGGGCAAAATTTTTCCATCCTGGCTCTAATTTATCTGACTTATCATACGATTCACTTTCGAACTCAGACACCTTGCCAAAAACCCAGAAGCAATGCCAGTGCCTTTGAAGGCCCCTCCACAGTGCCACTCCAGTGCACAGCCCATGTTCACCTCTGGCTCTTCTTGTGTGACTGAGCCCTGGATGGGGAGCAGCTACAGCTATCATCAGCTCCCAGAGCTCCAGCTGCCGTGCAGTGTCAGCCGCCCTGTCTGTGCTGTACTGACAACACCTCTGTGAAACCGAAGTGCAAAGGCCAAGGGCCTCCCCAGCCGAGTGCTGCACTCCTGTTCTCCAGTCCTCCAGCATCACAGCCTTGTTGAGACTCATGGGGTTACCAGGTAGAAGTTTCTGTTTTTCCAATATTCTGCAAAGGTCTGTCCAGAAATTTTCCTTTATTCTAAGTGAAAATAAAGCCATCATTTCACTTTCTCCTGATCACTGTCGGCCCCTCTTCTGTCTCTTGGGTCATGTCTCTAATGACCTCCATGTATCCTCGCGGTCTCTGTGATGGTTAATTTTGCCTAGGCTATGCTGTGGTCCCCAGTTGTTTGATCAAACACCAGTCCAGATGTTGCTCTGTAAGTATTTAACCAGTGGACTGAGTAAGCACGTTATTTTACTAACGTGAGCCTCATCCAATAAGCTGAAGCCTTTAATAGCAGAGACTGAGATTTCCGAAACAAGAAATTATCCTCAGACTGTAATGTAGAAACTCTGTTGGTTTCCAGACTACCTATTTGCAGAATTTAGACTCAAGGCTGCAACATCAACTGTTACCTGAATTTCCAGACTTCTGGCCTGCATAATCATTGCAATCATCATGTGATGACTGTGGGGTCTGGAAAGATTTTGGACTTGCCAACCCACGTAGTCATTGCATGAGCCAATTCCTTAAAATAAATTTCTCTCCCTCTCTTTTCTGTTTCTCTGGAAAACTCTAAGTATTGTAGTTCTCCATACCTCCCTGTCTTCCCCTGGAGTATAGGTTGAGTGAAGTTGTGGTTCAAATCTCTCCACATGTATATACACATATATACACCCACATGTGTATATTAATCATAAAAATAGCAGAAAATTATATAATAACTGATTCCTGTTGACTACCTATTTTGCTGTATGTATTATTTAGGTCTTTGATACACATTATGTCATTCAATCCTCATACCAATCCTGTGATGTAGGTAGTATTAATATTCCCACTAAACACGTGAGAAAACAAAGGTTCCTAGGGCTAAGCAATTGCCCAAGTTCACACAGCTGGGAATAAAATTCAGAATATTTAACCCAAAACAATTTCTTTATTAGTATAATGTCAACAGATTTTTGAGAACAAATTTACATACAGCTTAGATACACTACCGTACACACGCACACACACACACACACACACACACACGCACATGCACACACACACACACACACACACACACAATATCAGACCATCTGTCTGGTACAGATTGCCAATTATTTTGTTTGGTGGGATGAATTTTCCAGATCATTTATAACTGTGTTTTCTAAATCCCGCTCTCATGCCAAGTCCCTGGCAACCTCATTGCCTGAATAACCTCTCTTTTATGCAATATCTGTCACTTACTTCCCAATCAAAACAAAGACAGAACCCATCATTTTTCATGACCCAGACGGCACTATTTATAGGATACCGTGGGACTGAACTATGTTAATTAGATATGATCACCACACACACACACCAATACCCTCACTGCCTGTGTCCAGTTATATCCAGTATTTCTATATTTTTAATCACTGGAATTAGAAGAACTTCAGTTTTAGATGAATAGGTCACATTAATTAAATATTATAATTGCAATCACTGCATCTCCATGCCTTGAGATTCCCTGGAGCAAGGAACTATTTCCAAAGGTTTTTTGCTGAGCAAATTAGGTAATCGTTAAGCAGGTCTCATGAGCATCAATCAGAGAAGGATATAATCAGGTGAATTAAAAGAACAGAACATCTCTAAAGAGAAAAAAAGATTGAGGGTTTCCTGGAGTGTCCTCTATTAGTAAACTGAAAAATCAGAGTTCATTAATTCACTCTCACAAACACTCAGCAAGTATTGTTGACTATGTGACCAACTTTGGAGATACAACGTGATTTGAAAGAAATATAATCCCTGCCCACTGTGACTATGTTTCAGCATAGAGACAGATGCTTGAAAATAAAAGAAAATATATAATTAATGGCCGGGCATGGTGACTCACGCCTATAATCCCAGCACTTTCGGAGGTCAAGGGGGGCGAATCACGAGGTCAAGAGATTGAGACCATCCTGGCCAACATGGTGAAACCCTGTCTCTACTCAAAATACAAAAATTGTCACCTGGGCGTGGTGGTGGGTGCCCGTAATCCCAGCTACTCAGGAGGCTGAGACAGGAGAACCGCTTGAACACTGGAGGTGGAGGTTGCAGCGAGCCAAGTGTGTGCCACTGAACTCTATCCTGGCGACAGAGTGAGATTGTCTGAAAAAAAAAAAAAAAGAAAAGAAAAAAAGAAAAAGAAAAAGAAAATATATAATTACTAATTATATATGGTCCTCAACTTATGATGATTCAACTTAGGATTTTTTAGCTTTATTAATTCGGTGCAGACTATACTTGGAATTTTCAATTTTGGTATTTTCCAAGACTAGCAATGCCTCCTATGAATGATAGTCTGTGTTGATGCCTGGCACGCTGCTGCAGCTCCCAGTCAGCCATGGGGTCGGGGTGGTAAACAGTCAGTACTCTACGGTGTACAGTCTTGCAGAAGATCTTGCTCAGCTTTGGCTAATGTAAGCGTTCTGAGCATGTTTAAGGAAGGCTAGGCTAAGCTATGATGTTTGGTAGGTTAGCTGTACTAAGTGTGTTTTTGGATTCTGATATTTTCAACTCACCATAGATTTATCTGGACATAAACCTGTCAGAAGTCGAGGAGCATCTGTATAGGCATTCAGGTGGGTGGAACTATCCCATTGCAGGTTTTTAAATGTTGCTAGGAATTCCTATTGAGACCTAACCTTGTTCTTCAAGGCCTTTCCTGACTGAGCATTCTGGAGGTCCAACAGAGGTGGGTACTAAGATTGCTCGATAGCTCTCCACCACATCCATCAGAAGAGTCTGTAAGCTGGAGAAACTGCAGGCTGGATGTCTTTGAGACATCCCCACCCCAAGGCTGTAGGAGTAAAAAGGACGAGGAAGAACCACATGGGCATCCTCTCCGGATCACTGCACATTTGGAAACAGGCTTCTGTTTTAGTGTGTGGACGTCAAGAGGGCTTAAGGAACTAAGAATCAAAGCAGGGTAATATGCTTCCTTCATCTGAACTCAGGGAAACCATCGCATCCCTTTGCATAAATCCTCTTTTACATAACAGCTAACTCAGCCACAGAGACTGAGCATACAATGATAGATTTATCTCATATTTTATTATAAGAGCATTTATGAGTGTCCAAATGCATGCATATTTTATATGCAAGACATGTTTTTCATAGTCACCTAAAAGACAATTATTTAAAGAAATATTTTGAACATATTATAATAATTTCCCTGATACACCATTATAACCTTAATTTGTTTATTTCAACAGTGTGTCCATATTTTAGGTTATTTTTTGTCTTTATTTATTAAAACAAAGCATTTATATATTTTTAAAAGTTAATTTCTTTATGTTGGGGGATTGAGTTTTCTTCTATTCATCCAAAATAAGGAAACTCAGCAATGTATTCAGGGAGAAGAAGTGGGAATGGGTAAGTAGATGGAAACACAAATAAAATACTTAAAAATAGAAGCAAGGAAACTTGAAAGTATTTATTGTGGCAAAGCAGCTTGTTCAGAGGAATCACATCCAAACTTCAGGAAACCAAGTTTTGAGCCCAGCCCCGAGTCACTGTGCCCATGACTGCTTCTGAGACACAGCTCAGATGTAGCAACGTTCCGAGGCAAGAGTTCTTGAAGGGATGAAAACACGCTGATGAACAAGGCTCATGAGACTGGTGCAGGTCCTCGGTGTTCTGGTTACTCAGGTGATGCTTAAAGTCCTGGTAGCAGCAGCCCCAAAGCAATAGCTAGAGCCCTGATGCCATCGTCAGCTGAGACCACGGCAGCCCCAGAGCTAGGGCCACAGCAGGAAGAGACTTGAACAGGGCACCTTAGGAGGTCCCTTAGGGGGACACTTTGGGGGGCAGTTGGTAGTGGGCCCTTTAAGAGGAGGCTGGCACAGCTGCTGGGTTTGCTTGTAGGACATGTTGGTGGGAGTTCAGTCAACCTAAAAGCTAATACAGGTGTTTTATAGACTTGTTAAATCTTAGATCGTTGTTTCCACCTTTGGAATCTACCCTGGGGCTGCTGATACATTGAACAAATCATAACCACAAACACACACACTGTCACGCACACACACACACACACACACACACACACACAGACACACACTCAAGCCAAAGTCTTTATCCTGTTAATTTCTCTGTCTCTAAGATATGGCACTGTTCTTGTTACATAGATGATATCCAGTAAATGTAGATTTCCCACTGAAATGGAAGCTCCATAAAAACAGGGATTATCTTCCCCTCTTTTGTGTACTTCTATATTCCAGTGTCTAGAATAGCACCAGGTAATTAGTAAGTGCTTAATAAAAAACTGGTGGTATAGGAATAACGTGAATAAATAAACAAATGAGAAACGAAAGGTAGCCAAGAAGGGAGGCAGGAAGAGAGTAAGGAAGGGAAGGAGGGAGGGAATTGTGTCTGATGTAGAGGAAAGGACACCAGTTGGCATTTCACAGTAATATTGGGTATTGCCATTTTCTCTGTCTGCCTCTTCTATCTTCTCTAAGCATCTACAAATGGGTCCGTGAGATGTGAATAGCCTGGAATAATCCCTCCCCAACTAGCTGTCTCAGTTGCCAGAAGCCAGACATTGGCAAGAATTCAGATTGGCTGATCACTCTAATTCCCAGGGACTCTAATTCCCAGGCTGGATCTTCCTCGGCCAACATCTCTACTCCTACTCTGCTCTTCTCCCCCTTTCCTTTCCCCCTGTGATTTCCAACAGCTACTTACCCTTCTAGTTGTGCTCTAAGTTCCAAAAGACCCACTCACCCTGGTCAGACCCAGGTGTGGAGCAGGCAGTCCTCAGGTGTCTAGGCAGATGACAGCAGGGTCCTGACACATTTTATAGGCAGGCACTGGCCTGACTGGGCCCTAGTGAGCCACGGCTCTGGGTGGAGCAGCCAATGGCTCCTCCCATACTGGGGCACCTACAGGGTAATTCCTGACATTTTCCTCCCTGCCTCTTCAATCCATCCTTCCCAGGGAGATACTGAGTTACTCTTCTGAAGCTGGAGAATGAAATCTCACCAAAGTATACTCTTTCCTAGGCTGGGACCCCATGAAGCAGCGTGAGGATTTGACCCTTGAGACAAGAATCTGGTTTTTCAAGACTATGGTTCTGTTCCTTCCTGGAAATAAGTTTCCTCTCTTCCTAATTCAGTCTGTGATCCAGCTTCTCGCTCTCTCTCTTTCTCTTTTCAAAAACATATATATACTTTTTTTTTTTTTTTTTTTTTGAGACAGAGTTTCGCTCTTGTTACCCAGGCTGGAGTGCAATGGCGCAATCTCGGCTCACCGCGACCTCCGCCTCCTGGGTTCAAGCAATTCTCCTGCCTCAGCCTCCCGAAAAACATATATATACTTTTTAAAGAGGACTCTATTTTTTTCAAAATAAGGAATCATTGCATTCACTGAATGTCAGTGTTCTCTGTGTTTATCAAAGGTCTTCTGTAAGAACTGGATAATTACACTCTTTTCCTTCACAAAATCATCCCAATTTTAATAAACTATGTTTCGCTCTTACATTGTACTTAAACATTTGACATTTCAATGGCTCTCTGCTAGCCAGAAAGAGTATAAATATCTAAGATTTCTTAAAATATCAGGTACAATTGCTTTTGTATTATATAGACCTTTTTTCACTTTATAAGTCACATTTTTCCGCCAGTAAAATTGTTAGTAGTTCACAAAGTGAAATAAATATATTATTATTTCAGAATATTATTTTTGTCCATCAGTTCCTCCACATTAATCTATGAGATTTGTATCAGCCTGT
Source organism: Alouatta palliata (assembly GCA_004027835.1). Lineage (NCBI taxonomy): Eukaryota > Metazoa > Chordata > Mammalia > Primates > Atelidae > Alouatta > Alouatta palliata. The sequence goes on from PVKV010022508.1 coordinate 10,190, forward strand.
GTCCATTCGGGAGAACAGAAACACTTCTTATTTTGACAGAAACAGTAAGGATTGGATTAAACAGGTATTAGAGGATTGAAAAGGCAAATGGAGAATTCTAGCATCACACGGAGCAGCTACTGCCACACAAGGCTAGGGAACAAGGGAAAGGCATGGGACTTCTTGAAACCTAGGAATTTAGAGGTGAGAGCTGCAGAGAGGGAGCCCAGACTTCTGAGGTGGGACACTGGCTAGTGGGGTCGGTGCTTCTGGGGGAAGGAGAAGAGGATAGGTCTGGAATTGTGGAAAAAACTGGGAACAGGAACCAACTGCTGCTGACAGATCAAAAAAAAAATTTTTTTTTTTTGAGGGTAACGCTTGCAGTCCTCTTTCTCTCCCGACTTTTGCGTCCTCTTACGCCCCCTAGTGACAAAAGCTAATAGCTGCCTACCAGCTAGGTAGAACCACAGTCGCAAAGCCAACGGACAGACAAGTGTTTAACAGCCCACAGAGAACTGCTGGGGTAGATGGAGAAAATGGAGAAGCGCGTTTTAAGCAGAGATGCGTGCATGATTCTACACTTAAAATGTGCAACATAAAGTTAGAAAACGTAGAATAAGTAGATCTGTGTGACAATCGAGGGTTTGTATAGCTGAAAAATGGAAAGGGGAAGACTACATTAAAAAGCTAAGTTATAGTCGGCAGATGAAGTTGAAAATTAGAAGTTTTATTTCATTGACTGCCTTCTATCAGTAGTAAGGAGACAGTGCAAGGTTTCGTGCAAACTTCAAAGCGTTTAGGGTCCAGCAGTAGACAGGAAATTAAAAAAAAAACAAAACAAAACTCTGGCTTTGCCAGCATTTTCATTTGTGGCTTGGGGTCAGTCACTTCACCTCTATGAGCATGAGTTTCTGCCTCTAAGGTCCATCTGACTTTAAAAATGTAATGGTAATATAATGAAAGTATTTTTAGATTTTTAAAAAACTGCCTACCTGCAGCTCCGACAAGGGGAAGAATCATGATTATCCTAATATATTTTCTTTTTTAAGAGATATTGCTATGTTATCTAGACTGGTATGATAAGGCGCACACCACCATGTCTGGCTCTAATAGATTTTAAAATGTGCTTTGATAACAAAAAAGTTTAATAAAATTCTAGTGTCAGTCAAAATGAAGAAAAAGAAAAGAAAAAAAAAAAAAACTAAACTTGTGAATTCCAGTTCAAGAAGGCTGACTGAACACATGCTGTATAATTTTTCTGTGTACTATTTAGTGGAGTAAGGATATTCTCCTAGATTACAGGTTTTCAGGGGTCTGCATTGTGAGTGGGCAACCTTCCGTGCAAACTATTCCAATCATCCATTAAGTTTTTGAAGTTTTCGTAGTGCTGTTCCTAACTGTCCAGAGTGAGTGCCAACCAGCATTGGCCTGAGATCTGGGAAGCAGAACCTCTATTAATGAGTTATCATATGTTTTTGTTTGCTAGTTAGGATCAGATCTTTGCACACACGTCCTTGCAGTGAACTCTGGAATTTATAAACAATTTATGGGGTCTCTTTCTTAAGCCTCTGTCTCTCCCTCTGCAATCTCCCCAGTACTGTCAGGCACAGTAAGGCTCATCTTCGTGGTTTTCTTGCCAGAAATTGAGCTTCTACTTACCTTTCTCTGCCACACATTTATATGAATAGGCCCATGTCTAGGACCAAGAAGTGCGAAGACAGCGAGAGCAAGAGAGCAATAGGGGTAGGCCCCGCCCTTTTGGGATTACAGCTCCGCAAAAGGAAGGAGGTTACCCTTCTCACACTTTATGTTCCTGCCGGCTTTCTTACCAGCTGCTGCCACTGCCATCCACCCTGGAGTTTCCTGGGGTAGGGGCTATGAAAGAACAAGGAAATTGAAGTGGGGGACTTCCACACTCACTATGAAGATTGGGCCTACCCTTTTGCTCCTTAAGCCAGAACTGACTTCTTCAAAAGCTCTCCATGTGCCCCACAGCGCTCATTTCCAGGTTTCCAGCTGCATGAAGTTCAGGCCAGGAGAAACCAAAGGAGGAAAAGGGAAGCTAAGCACCTTTTCAGTTCTACTTTTTAAATTCTCATGCCCTTCTCCTATCCTGCTGCTGCTATTTCTAGATCCCAACTAGCCAGCTCCTGTCAGTCTTCCCAGGTTTTATAGTTGCATTGAGTGGAAGAAAGAGAATTTTACTCCATCATACATGGAATAAAAGTCTCTGAATTATAATGTTAAGTATTCATTCTAATTCATTGTCTTCCTTTCCTTCTTCAGGTATACAAATTATGTGTGTGTTAGATCTCCATTGTCTGTCTTCTATATTCATTGCTTTCTGTCTTATCCTTTAGGGGTTTTTGTTGTTGTGGTTATTCTTCTATATTTTCTAATTTGTGTGTCCCTTACTGTACATTTACTTATATTTATTATTCCTTGGATATCTCATAAGGAGTTTTGTCTTGTTATTCAATTTCTTTTCATATTCAGCATATTTATCATACTTTGGTGTTAAGTATTGGTCAGGGCCCCAAAGTGCTGATGAATTAAGAATTTACTTCATAGAATATCAAATAAACTTAATCTTGTGTATTCATTTTAAAAAATGGTGAATTACTTCTAACACCTCTGATGTTAATGGAATCTTTTTAAATGCTTGTGACTTTACGTATCTTATTATTAGGCCTATGAATTCATATTCCACTGGGAGTAGTAGAGATTCTCCCTGGAAATAATTACAAGGGAAAGGCTCCAGTGTCTGTGTCAAGCCCCCAGTGAGGTCAAGGCCCCACTTTATAGTACAAACACCAGGAAACCAGCTCATTGGGTGAGGACTTCACCTCAGTACTTCTCCTCCCCACACCTCAGCAAAAAAATATTACCTACTTTTTAGATTGTAATCTACCACCTTCTAGGGTGTTGGAGAAGGAGGTATGAGGATGTGAAAACTCAGATTAGGTTAATCTCCATCCATTTTTCTGAGTTCTTCACGGGAGCAGGGTTTCTCTGTGTTTCCCTGGCTTTACTCAAGAGGGGACTTAAGCCTCCTTGGTAGCTCCCTGACCACCAAACTCTGCAGTCTGAAGTAAGTTAAAATGAAAATTCGGCAAGAACGCTCATCCTTAAGAATCAGAAATATTTTTTAAATAGAGGAATCTCAGTTCCAGAACAGACAAAAAAACAAACAACAGCAGCAACAAAAATACCCAAAAAACCCACCCCGGCAAGATCAATCTAGGTTAAAAAAGAGAGAGGGAGGATATCATCAAATAACATTATAAATTAAAAAGTTACGCATCTTCATAACAATGATAAAGCAGAGAATCAAATATAAAAATAAAAGACTGTTTATAATCATATACTGCCAATGTTGAAAGCTTAGACAAAATGGGAAACATACATTAAAAAGTATAATCTAATAAAATAAGCTCAAGAAGATACAAAAAGCATGAATTCTCTTATAACTGGTTGAGAAACTAAAGCACTTTGAAGAGCCATGGAAAACAATGGCCAAAATGGTTTTATAGGCAAATAGTACAAAACCATAAAGGAGTAGATCATTTCAAATTTATTTAAGGATATTGGGTATAGCAATTCAATCGTTTTGAAAAACAGATTAGCACTCTATTACAAATTTAAATTCTTAGCTTCTGCGTGCACCAAGATTCAGCAATTCTGCTCCTAGAAGACATGGGCTAGAATGCTTAAACATCTGAAAACTGCAAAACTGCCAATTTATAGGAGAGAAGATACAGAAACTATGGTGTATTCACACAATATAATTTAGTTGTCAAAATGAACTACAGTGAAACGCTACAATGTGAACACATCCCAGAAATATAATATTTGGTATAAAAAGAATATGTACAGCATGATATCTTTTATAAACTTAAAAACAACATATGTTAGTAAAACATGGGACTATGTTAAAACAATTTTAACTGGAAAGGCAAAGTAATGATTATTTTATTTACTAAACAAAATTAATAATAAAAGGATAGATAGATAGATTGGATGAACAGATACATGAATACATAAAGAAGTCCATGTGGGTCAAAGATGAGTGCCATGAACCAAAGTTTATGATTAATTCAATTGCATGCACTCCATGTCTATTAAAACACCGTAAAAAGAAAATAGGATTACATACTGTTAATGTTTAAGCAACTGTTAAATATAAAGGATAGAAGACTCTTTTCCCTGACTGTAAAATCTGTAATGCAAAGAAACATGAGGTCCTTTAGGTTCCTGTTCTTTCCATTTTTACCAGTGGTCTGTAGAACCACAGAGCAGGAGAGACAGGAGAGGAGAGCTTGTGCACAGATGTGTGAGCGTGAGTTGGGTGCGAAGTGGTCAGGGCACAGAGAACAGGTAATAGCAGAAGAATGTTGGCTGGGCGTGGTGGCTCACACCTGTAATCCTAGCACTTTGGAAGGCAAAGGCAGGTAAATCACCTGAGGTCAGGAGTTTGAGACCAGCCTGGCCAACATGGCAAAACTCCATTTCTACTAAAAATACAAAAATTAGCTGGGCATAGTAGCAGGTGCCTATAATCCCAGCTACTTAGGAGGCTGAGGCAGGGAGAATTGCTTGAACTCCGGAGGTGGAGGTTGCAGTGAGCTGAGATTGAACCACTGCACTCCAGCCTGGGCAACAGAACAAGACTCTGTACCAAAAAAAAAAAAAAAAAGAAAGAAAAAATGTCTCTTCTCCAGAGGGCCTGGGACAGGGTCTTTCCTGTGTTGCTCAGCTCCATTTACCCTTGGGTCCCTGCATCAGGGGGAGGAGGAGATTGGAGGCAGGAGATGGGAGCTAGTGCCTCCTATGAAAGCCCAGGGTGGGTTTGGCTTTTAGAGAATCTGCCAAGTAAATGAAGAGACCGAAAAGTTGAGTGAAAACTCTGCAGTTTGGGAGTGGGGCAGGGCAGGTCACTGGTAACTGAGCCTAAATGATGAAGGAATAATAAAGACCTAGATACAATGTGAGTAGAAAATGGGAGATTTATTGTCACTTTAGGAAGAAATCAGATGAAAAAGTCAAATATCTCATGAATAATTAGGATAATGAATCAAACAGAAATATCAACTTTTAAAATTGTACTTTAGATTCTGGGGCACATGTGCAGAACATGCAGGATTGTTGCATAGGTACATTCATGGCAAGGTGGTTTGCTGCCACCATCCCCCCATCACCTATGCCTGACATTTCTCCCCATGTTATCCTTCCCCCCACTCCCTCCCACTATCCCTTCCGTAGCCCCCTGCCAATGGACCCCAGTGTGTGATGCTCCCCTCTTTGTGTCCAAGTGTCATCTTTTAAATATTCCAAATTTTCTTGGGCCCTGACAGCCGCCAAGTTATAGGAAGGAGAGGAGCGATGAGGATCTGAGAGGCTGGGACAGGTTATTAGGTTTTTCTTCATTTCTCCTCAGTGGTCCATGTCAGCAGCAGCCCCAGAGTTGTGGCAATAGCCAGAGGCCCTGGAAGCTCACACTCACAGCAGTCAAAATTCTGGGGTCTGTGGCGGTGGAACTTGCACCACCTGTAGCGACTCAGCTGGGGCCATAGCAGGAAGAGACTGAGGGTAGACATGGGGCTGAGCACTGGGACAGACATTTGGGGCAACATTTAGAGGTAGGGCATTTTGGGAGACATTTGGGAATGGGTTGGCACTGCTGCTGGTTCTGCTCTCAGGATATCTCAGCTGGAGTTAAGGCAACCTTAAAGTAAAATTAGAACCAAATAAAATACACCAAGCATAGAATAAGAATATTTTCCATTAAAGCCATTATCATTGTGTTAGTAATATGTAAAGCATACTTTCATTCCAGAGAAAAGCCCACCTACCCAATTAACTGCTACTGTATGGCAGTTAACATTTTTGTTCATAAAATATATGCTAAGTACAAAGATCTGTTTGTCACCATTTTATGCAGATTCTTCTATCTATAAAATGAATTCACAACCAGAGAATTCAGTTCCATCCTCTTTAGAAGCATACAAGTGTATCTGTGGAATCTGGATGTCTAGGGATAATCAACCGTTTAGAGGAGGTTCTCCCTTGTCTCTGGCCACAAGGACAATGCCTGCCTAGAGGTTTCCTCTGTTCTTCAACCCTGACCTTCTCATCTTCACTCTGTTCTTGTTTCTTCATCTCACTGTCACAGGATCCTTCAGGTGTATCTTTTCTAGATGAAACCTCTGTGGCCAGTGGCACCTTTGCCGGAGTTTTGCTGAGGCCCACTGGGCCCATTCTGCCAACTCTGCCTGGCAGGCTGCACTCAGCTCATGCTACCAGCCCAGATCCCGTGCCTGCCAAGGGTGAGCCAGGTGTGGAGCGGTGAGGAGGGCACGAGCTAGTGAGTGTGGAGTCCAGCCACCGTGCACAGCCAGGCATGCTGGCTGTGGCAGGGTGGGAAACTCCAGGTGCTGGCACAGGTGCTGTCTCCCTGCTGCAGCTGGACCAGGTGTACTGTAAGCAGCTTCCCCTGCAGTCACCACAGAATGCAATGGTACCTAGAATCTTGGAGATTTCAGGAACTGCAGAGCCCCAAAGAGAGTGTCACAGCCCTGGCTCAGGGAGCTCCTAAATCTGGGCTCCCCAAAAGGCTGCAGCTCTTCTCTCCTTCTTTGTTCTCTTTTCCTCATTGCCCACAACATGATGAGCTGGGGGCATTGGTGGGGGGCTGGTGGTGTTTCAGGCCTGTTTGTGTTACAGCTTTTTCAGTCCCGGCATTTGGTGGGTCGCGAGTTCTTGTCCCATGTCAAGGAAGATGAAGTATATGGATAACTGGTGGGTGAGCAAGGCAAAGAGTGCTTTGTTGAGCATCAGTACAGCTCTCAAGAGACTCAAAGTGGGTAGCTCCTTTCTGCAGGCAGGTCATCCTGATGAGTGCACAGCTCTCAACAGAGAGGAAAACCACACTGAGTAGCTCCTCTCCACAGGTAGGTCATCCTGTCCTCTGCCCAAGTCTGACTGACTCTGGAGTTTTTATGGGCTTCAGAGGGAAGAAAGTGCATGCTGACTGCACTTTCATTGTCCATGGGAGGCCATGGATGGGCTCAAGAAAAGCAACGTAGTTCTCACTCCAGTCTGCAGAACTGGCAGCCTGGTCCCCAGTCTTCAGGCCATCCCATGGCTTGAAGGTGGGGCTTCACCAGGGACCACCCCTTCTGCCCAGAAGCCTGTCTGCATCGTGCTGCCATTCACAGCACCCAGGCTGTCCTGACGAGGGGCACCTTCAGGCCCACTCTGAGCCACCCTCAGTCCTTCATCAGCCTCCCTTCAGTGCTCATCAGTGTCCAGAGTCTGGAGGGTACCAAGACAGCAGGGGATGGGCCTGTCAGCACTACCCTAAGCATGCACACCAGCTGAGTCATCACAGTGCCCCGGCTCAGCTACAACTTTGCTCCAAAAGCAGAGAAAGTGCCAAGAGCAGGGAGAGGCCAGGCAGTGGGAGCAGGCACTTCCAAGCCTGTGAGGCAGGGGGGCTTCCCAGGTCCCAGAGAACAGAGATCTGGGTCTGTGGCCATGGTTGGGCAGCTGCAGCTGTGTCTGGGAGGGTGGGGCTCCTGCCCCTTTAACTCAGAAGGTGGTGTGGCTCCTACCTGTTCCTGGCTCCTCCCAGCTCTGTGGAGCACACAGCCCTGGCCGTGCCTCCCCAGCTGCAGCTGGGGTATTCACAGAGGCTGCTTCAGACAGGCTGCTACTGCTCTCACCGACACATTTTAACAAAGATGCCAAAAGCAATCACAACAAAAGAAAAAATTGACAAACGGGATCTAATTAAATTTAAGAGTTTCTTTTTTTTTTTTTTGAGACAGAGTCTCACTCCGTCACCGGGCGCCAGGCTGGAGTGCAATGGCGCGACCTCGGCTCACCGCAACCTCTGCCGCCCGGGTTCAAGCAATTCTCCTGCCTCAGCCTCCCGAGTAGCTGGGACTACAGGCGCACGCCACCACGCCCAGCTAATTTTTTTTTTTGTATTTTTAGTAGAGACGGGGTTTCACCATGTTGACCAGGATGGTCTCGATCTCTTGACCTCGTGATCCGCCCGTCTCGGCCTCCCAAAGTGCTGGGATTACAGGCGTGAGCCACCGCGCCCGGCAAATTTAAGAGTTTCTGAACATAAAAGAAACTATCAACAGAGTAAACAGAGAACCTACAAAATGGGAAAAATTTTTGCTCCTCCCTTCACTTTTGTCCTCCCCCCTCCACCAGTGCCCTATGCCACATGCCAGATGCCATGATATTCCCTGAAGCCATTACCTCTCAAGCCATAGCCCGAGCTCCATTCTTCCACCCCTTACTCAACCACATCTCATTCCCAAGCTTCAGTGAGCCAACACCTGAGGACAGGGGCTGAGTCCAACACCCATCTAAAGTAATCCACAAAGCAATGGGGACGGACACCCAGAGACAGTGACCCCTGGCTGTGTTTGTGCACACGTGTGCTGCGTCGCTTAGCACATAGGGTCTGATTTAATTCCTCAGTTGTCTATCTGGCCTTCTGAGAAGCTGTGAGCTAGTCAAGGGCAGAAATGTGTTCTGTTTGTGCCCATATTACCAGGGCCCACAAAGGACGTACCCTGGCTTCAGAGCATGTGAGCTGAATGAAGAAGAAAAAAGTGGAACAGCAGCCAGAGGGGCCTGAACGGTGGATAATTGGACCGTCGTTGAGATTTCCTGCTTCCCTTTTGCCATTTCTCAGAGTATGCGCCTAGAATATGCTGAAAGCCTAGTCCTTGGGAGTGTGTGGTGTTTCCCTCCCACTGGGGAGTGAAGGAGAATGCACACTTAGGCTGTAAATCATAATGCCCAGGATAAAAGGGCTGGGGCTCCTCAGTCCACAGTCACCTCAGGAAGAACCTTCTCCTGCCTCCACTGCACCAGGTGAGGGTCCAGCTGGTGAGAGGACCTAGGCTGAAACGGCTGTGCAAACACATCTGTGTTTCCACAGGGAGGGAAGAGGAGGCTGACAGGGTAGAGGCCGCAGAGAGGCTGTGGTTGGTGGGTGGCAGGCTGGGACTGGGATGGGAGATGGGTGGGATTGTGAGGGAGACGAGTCCGCGAGCCACTTCAGGGGCTCCATGATGCTGCGACCTCAGGACCCTCCCTCCCTTGTGTGCCCAGAGATGCGTTGCCTCCTCACACCCTCAGTGATGTTTACCCTCCTCACAGGTGTCCAGAGAGAGGCCACCCTGGAGAGTCATGGGTGTTGTGTGCGCGGAACGCCTGCAGGCGTGCGCTGGAGCCCTGGAGGCCCACCCAGGAGTGTCAGCTGCCTCCCAGGCAGGGGAGCGGGCTGGAGGAAGGGGCAGTATTAGGCCGGTTTAACTTTCCATTTCCCTTCTCAGACTGAGTTTAGGGGGAGGGATCCATAATTAAACCAAAGCATGAGGAGGCCCTGGCCTGAAACCTTCATTGACACGTATTTTGCTTTGCTTTTGTTTTGCCCAGTCTCCCTGACCGCCTGCCCAGATGTCCTGCCAGCAGAACCAGCAGCAGTGCCCGCCCCTCCCAAGTGCCCGTCACCCAAATGACCTGCAAAGATCCCAGTGACAGTTTGGGAGTTTCACAAAACAAAAACACGTGGTTACCTTTAGCCTGTTATCTATGTGCAGCTGGTGGAAGCGGGCCTCACAAGGCGCCTGCAAGTCTGGTTATGTCTTAGTGCAATGAAGGGGTTTTACGTCCTTGAGCGATGTTTATGGTAACAGAGTCTAGGTCACCCTGCACCTGGAACAAGAGGCATGGAGAAATTTGCCTCTCCAGAGGCCTCTTGCACTTTGCCACGGTTTGTTGTTCTCAGTTTATATGTTACTCATAACCAATTTATATAGGCACTCTGTAAGTCCTTTCTCTTTTGCTGCTTCCCCCAACATAAAATTGTGAGAAAACCAAGATGGCTGTCATTCCACATCACAGTGTGTCGTTTCACGTTTTGGGGTGATCTGTTATGTAACAATAGGATACCCACTAATTTTCTGCCATCAGCAACCTACTGTCTTCCTTCTAAAGCTGTTGGCTCTGCTGAGGTGCCAATAGCCACTAGATAGCTTTCTTAGTTTCCTCAAAATTCACCGCTTTCATGCCTTAAAGTTTTTCCAAGGCTGGGTTTGTCTCACCAACACTGACACTCATTACACACGCGGAATCGGAATCCAACTGAATGCAGAGCAAGGAAAATGCCAGTCTGCAAAATGCCCATGCGATGTCTGCTCCAAGTAAATAGAAACTTCATCTGTTCCCATTGTATCTACAGTGCCCGGAATGGCACCTGGCATGGGAGATACCCTCATCAAATGTTTGTGCAATCTCAATCTCTATACACCCTGAAATGAATTTTATGATCATAATTCCTGTTAATTTCAGGCCGACTAGCTTCATCAATGCTTGTGGTTTTGCATGCACAACATAGCGGAATGTGGGACCTAGGTGTTCCCATAAGGAGCTTGCCCAGTCTTTTTCTTTTTTCTCCATTATGTGTTTTAATTCTGACTTTTAAAGAGTACTTTCCAAGCATGTCTTAAGTGTACCAGAGCAAGAAGCCTGTTACGTTGATTCAAGTCTACTCTATCGTAAGTTTCATTTCTCTGTTCACTTTCTCAGAGAGCCCTTCTCAGCCAGTTAAATGATTTGACTAGCAGAGTACATTTGACTTCAGCTTCCAATCATGATTCCTTTTGAAACTTTTCATTCCAGTTTCGTAAGAAATAATGCGTCCAAGTATATTGGAGCAAAACTGATTTCCAGTTGGTCACTTTTTAGAAATGAAATTTTAAAAATAACTTATTATAATCAGTTGAATTCCCAAAGTATCACATAGGTCTTATTCTCTGTCTAAAATGTCCATGCTAAAACTCTGATTTCCCTAAAAAATTTCTTCTTTTGACTGTAGCCACAGCGATATGACTTATTTTCATCTTTCTGAAGTTACCTAAAGAATCATCATGGTTTGGGTTGATCAACCCCTAGTTGTGCAACATTATTTCCAAAATCCACCTGTCAAGTACTCACGATTTGCATCAATCACTTTGGTTTGGAGTAGAGATGAAGCACTGCCATATTCCAGCACTGGGGCAGGAGCTCCCAGTTACAGTCCAAAGGTAACTATAATATGACTGTGTCCTGTTATTGTTGAGTTCAGAAAGTAACATTCAACAGCAAAAAAAAAAAAAAAAAAGTTCAATTCTATCTGAAATTTCTTAAAAGAAATGTACAGTTATGTCATCTGTACCCCTGGAGACATTCCTCATGTCCTCTTTTCTCTGTTTTCTAGGAGCACAGAGCCTCTCATTAGCATTCTCATCAGAGAAAACTTCAATTCCAATTGCTTCAGAATTTACTAACTTCAGCTCAACTCCCTCCCTGAAGTCCATTATGTGCAGGTTGACTTGATCTTTATCCTTCAGACTTTCCTTTCTGCCCCTACACCCTCCACTCTCTTCGGTCTCATTCTTGTTGATTTTCTGTTGCTCTGTACCACCCTCAACAGAAACTGTAGGCTCCCGTGGGAGATCACTCCTCCCACAGTATCACACAAGAAAAGTTAGGTCTTTCTAAGAGGTTTTCACCAACCTCTCTCAACATCTCCCCTTTCTCCTACACTTCTATCCTCAAGTCTCCCACAGGGACTCCTGCATGAAGAAAAATCTGACCCGTTAATTTTCCAAACACAAACCAGTATTACTCTGGATGCAGGGCACGCTAGACCTTCCGGAGCTGAGGTGGGGAGACCCACTGAGCAGCCTTCCGTGGAGCAGAGTGAAAGACAAGTGAGATGCAGGTGCTGTTCAGAAGCTTTATTTCTCTGTATAGTCAGACATAAGTGATGACATTGTCAGGAGGAAAGGAGGCTTCCAGGATCTTGAAAAACACGTAGGCGTAGCCTTTCGGAAAAAGCACAATCCTTCCCCATGAATGAATGATTAATTAGGATGTCTCAGAAAGGATCCACCAAGTTGGGGTTTTTCCTTGGTCCTTCAGATGCTTGTTTCCTCTATAGTCGCTGTCTCCGCATCAGGAATTAGGTCAGCAGCAGCCTCCAGAGCCATAGCCACAGCCGGAGGCCCCATCTTGCTGACCACTGCCCCTGCCACAGGAGTTGGAGCGCTGGCGCCGGCATCGGTGGTGGCGCCTGTGGTGGCTCAAGCAGCAGCCGCCCTCGGAGCTGGAGCCACAGCCTCCGGAGATTGGGGCACAGCCAGAGGAAGCTGGAGGCAGACAGTGTGCTGGGCTCTTTGGGGGGCACTTGGGTGAGAGGCACTTGGGTGGGGGCTGGCACTGCTGCTGGTTCTGCTGGCAGGACATCTTGGCAGGAATTTTACCTGGAATGAAATAGTAGAAACATTTGAGCACAGACTCCTCAGACCATCTCCTTATTTTGGAGCTTGTCACACACTGACCCCCTTGATGAAGCCACTTTCTAAGCCAAGATCTGTGGGAGAGAAATAGGAACGTAGTAGAGGAAACCTTACACATGCATTTGGATAAAGCATCCTCAAGAATGTAAAATAGATCTATGTGCATTCCTGACAGCATGTTCCAAACAAGAATGCGAAGGAATCGTAAGGTCCTTTGGCTTTTGCAGCTCACAGGTCCCTGACATGTGCCTTAGAGGCTCCTTATTCACCATCACCTCCACCTCTGCTGCCCACTGTAGGCCTCTATTTGATGGTTCCATTTGAGTTCTGGGATTGTTTTCCCCAAACACTCCCAGCTGAGGATCTGTCCCCTGCTGGCCACTCACCAGATGTCGAGGAGGTAAGAGAAGAGGGCTGCTCCTGAGGATGCTGTGGAGGAGAAGCCCAGGGTAGGAGCCCTTTTATCCTATATGGTGTTCATGATGAACAACCTGAGTATGCTGCTGCTTTCACAACCAAGGAGGTGACAGCACCAGACACTTCCCAGTTGCCCGCTTCCTCAGTATGTGCCTAAAGGTGTGATAAGATGACCTCCTCTGTCTTCCTGGGCACATGCCTGAAGGTTTAATAAGATGGAACCAGGATGTCCTGGTGACAGCAGAAGTACTTCCCACTCTGGTCCACCCGGAACCTCCTGCCCACCTCTGCTCATTGATGCACAGGCTTTGTTCGTTTTACTTCTTTCAACAGTAGTAGTATGGAGATGTATAGGACATGTTTCTTCCGTTGAGTACCTTGCAGTCTAAATGGACTATCACTCAGAAAAGTAAATATATTTGATCGATGAAACAAGCACCATCATAGAAGTGTTTAAAAAGACTTCAAGCCCAAGACCACAGCCTTTGTAAGTCAGTCCTCCATTGCACTGATGGTCCCAAAGGGTGACGGTGTTCAGGTGTTCTCCCAGAATGACAGCTGGACACACTAATCATTTTCTGTAGTAAGAACACTCAAAGTCTATTCTTTCAGAAATTCTCAAGAATGCCACACGTTGTTATAGTCATCATGCTGTACAATAAATCTCCGGAACTTATTACTCCTGTGTCATTAAAATTTTGTATCCTTTGTCCAACATATCCCCAGTTCTTTTCCATTCCCCAACCCAGTCCCTGATAATGATTGTTTCTACTTCTGTGCACTTGACTTTTTAAGATTCCACATATAAGTGAAATCATGGAATATTTGTCTTTCTATAGCTGGCTTATTTTACTTAGCATTATATCTTTCAGTTGATAGTTCAGCAGGCAGCTCTGTCTTACTGTAGAGTTCAGCCAATGCTCTCACCAGACCATGGAAAACAGCCAGAACTTCTACTCAACCCTAGAGCACAGTTGATAGTTCAGCAGGCAGCTCTGTAGGGTCCAGCCAATGCTCTCACCAGACCATGGAACACAGCCAGAACTTCTACTCAACCCTAGAGCACAGTTGATAGTTCAGCCCAGCTAGACAGCATGACAGCAAAGTCTTCCTGCTCAAGGTCACCACAAACCAGCTTAATTACAATTCCAGGTTTGATCAAATAGTGAAGGTATACCATTGCCAAAGAACACAAACAAAGGTGGAGGAGATGTCCATTTCCTCAAATGCTTGGGCATCAATGCAAGGACACAAAAATTATGAAAAATCTGAAAAAAAAAACACACCATCATCATAAAGAAGTTAATGAAACTCCAATAATGGACTCTGAAGAAGTGAATGTTTATAAAATGACTGCCAAAGAATTCAGAATAATTACTTCAAACTCAGTGAAACTCCATCTCTACTAAAATACAAAAAATTAGCTGGACATGGCGGCCTGTGCCTGTAGTCCCAGCTACTTGGGAGGCAGAGGAAGGAGAATTGCTTGAACCCGGGAGGTGGAGGTTGCAGTGAGCCGAGATTGCACCACTGCACTCCAGCCTGGCACCTGGCGACAGAGCAAGAACTCTGTCTCAAAATAAATAAATAAATAAAACAAAATAAAATAAATAAATAAATGGTTTGGGGAAAACTAGTTATTCACATGCATATTCATATGGACTCTTATCTCACCCCATATACAAAAATCCTCTTGGTCTTCAACATAAGATCCCATTCCCTTCTGGGTTTCTGGGTTTATTTGTATTTTCAGCTTAACTACTGCACTGAGAGCAGCCATTAGCTCATCTAGCAATTGTCCCATAACAGGAGCAATGTGCCTTTCTATGTCAAACTAGACAGTGAGGCTGAAAAGGAACCAAGAGAGCAAAAAAAAAAAAAAAAAAAAAAATACAGCTTTGCCAGTGGTGTCAGACTTAAAGCCTGGAGAACAGGGATGGGGCACTCTGAGTGACAGGATGCTCCCAGGGAATCCCAGACACCTTGTTGGGTCTACCTTGACCTCTGATCTGCAACCCTCACTGGAGTCATCACTCCATGACTTTTCTCCTTGAGCCCAAAGTTTGATATGAGCCTCTCTCCTTCTGACATGCCATCATCAGTCTTACATGTTGGAATTGACTCTCTCCATCCTTCATTTGAGAAACAGAAGCTGAATATCCGCTAGGGCCAGTAAGTGGCTTGCTCAGCTTGGGTTTCAGCAGTCAGTAAAGAGCACATTCATTTTCTTCAGAGGTCTTACAATCTAGCAGTGAAGATATACAGTATACAAATATGGTATTTATATCTATGATGACTGAGCCCAAAGGCAAAACGTAGGCATTATAGTGTAGGTGAGAGAAACTGTCTTAGACTTGGAGTTCAAACCTAGCTGCAGAAGTGAATAACTACTTTTCCATGTACAGCCATTGTCCAGAAATAAGTATAGAGTCCATATTTAATTCCAAAGATGTACAGCTTTGAATTGCTGTAAGACTTCATTTTGAGTATAACACATGTCCCCCTGTCAGTGCGACTCAAAGCATTTCAGAACTTGTCAGCAGAAGGGTCACCCTTTTCTCATGAATTGAAAGCTGACTTGCAGCTGGCTTTTTCCTAGCCCCAGCACTGAGTCCCTGTCTGAGTTCCTGTCTCCATATCCTGATTTGGAGGCATTCTTTTTCTCCTTGGGATAGAACTCCTTAATCTCACACCTCCCTTATGAAATCTCTACCCACTTGTTCTTCTCAGAATACAGTCCACAGCCCAGGTACTTCTCTCAGAGCATGGAGAAGCTCCAGATGTTCTTTCTGCACTTTCAGAATTTCTTAGCATCCCTGACATGCTGAGGACCTGGGATAATGAGGAAGAAATTTACTTGACTGGCTCAACATGAGGATGTTATGGCCTAATAACAAGTATGTTCACTCTGGGCCAGGAAGTGCTTTATCTGAGGTCTAGTTCCACGGTGAATCTTCTTAGAAGGCGTATTAGTAGTAAATGAGTGAACAACCAACCAGCCAAGGAGCGACCCTGCTCTTCTGCAATATATGACTGATGCTACAAAAAGCAGCTGAGTCATTCTTGGGGAAGAAGAGATGAGCAAGCCAAAAATGGCAACTTGGGAAGTTGTCCAAGTTGTCGTGAAGTTTATGTCATTTAATTTTCTTACTGTTGGATTTCAGCACAAAATTGCATTAGCAAATATCCTCTGTTCATACTATATGCTTACAATTCATCCATGCTTGGCCTTCTTAATTAATGTATCTATCTGTTTGCCTATTATTTAAATAATAAACACAGAAAAATTCATCATCCAAGAGAAAATGGTAACTTTCATAGTAAATTATATGCATCTGTGTAATCCACCCTTCACCCATGTCCCTGCCTGTCTCATCTAATATAACCATGATACTAAATCTTGTATTCATCATTCTTTGCTTCCCTTTTTGTATATTTCATTACTTTTTATTTCTAAAAAATGTTATTTTAATTGTTTTTTTCTATTTTGTTTCATTTCTTGAGATATTATATACCAAAAAATCATCCATTTAATTATCCAATTCTATGAGCTTTGACTAACATATATAGTCCTGTAAACCCCACTACAACTAAGATACACAACAGTTCCATCACCCCAAAATATTCCCTCATGTGCTTATTAAAACCCCTTCCCCATACCAACCCTTGGCAACCACTGAACTGTTGTCAGTTCTGGTAATTTTGCATTTTCCAGAATGTCATGTAATTGAATCATGTAATATGTAGTATGTAAAGTCTGACTTCTTTTGCCCAGAATAATGCATTTGAGATGCATCCCCGTTGTTTTATGAATCAGTAGTTGATTCCTTTTTTATTGCTAAGTAGCCTTCCATTGCATAGATATACCATTTTAAGAACTCCGTTCTTCAGTTGAAGAGCATTTGGGGTTATTCAAGTTCAGGGCAGTTATGAATGAAGCCACTATAAATAGTCCTAGAGGATTTTTCTGTTGACTAAATCTCTAAAAATAGGATTTCTGGGGTAAATTGTAAGTTGCATGTTTAGTTTTCTTGGGAGACTGCCAACCTATGTAATTTTGCATTTCTATCCACAATGACTTGCGCTTCTCGTTGTTCTACGTTCCTCCTATTAATTGATATTGTCATTTATTTTCCATTTGAGCCATTCCAATGTATATCCAGTGGTATCTCACTTTGCTTTGACATTGCATTTCTCTAATGACTGATTATGTTGAGTATCTTTTCATGTGCTTACCTGCCACCCATGTATCTTCTTTGTTGAAATGTCTTTTCAAATATTTTGCCCATATTGTCCATTTTATTACTTATTTTAGAGAATTTAAAATATATTCTCGACACAAGAACGAGAAAAATGTTCTCGTCTTAGATATGTGTTTTACAGTATTGTCTCCAAGTGTGTGAATTTTCTTTGCATTTTCTTAGCAGTGCCTTTTGAAAAGCAGAAGTTTCTAATTTTGATAAAGTCCAATATTTATTTTGAATTTTATTCAAAGTAAAAAGATAGGCCTTTTTGGCATATCTGAAAAATTTTGTGCAACTCAAAGTCACAGAGATTTTTTTATGTTTTATTGTAGACATTTTACAGTTTAATTTTTTAAATGACCATCTATTAATTTTTATATCCAGTATTAGGTATGAGTTATTTTACATGTGGATGTCCAATTGTTTCAGCACCATTTGTTGAAATGACTATTACTTATCCATTCATGACTCAAGAAAGGATTACGTCGTACTCATTCCCAGGAAGTTGTAAGGGACAGACTCTGCTCCATAGCATGTGAGTTGAAAGAAGGAAGAAGGGAGGAGGAAGGAAGCAGTGGCAGGCTCCCAGGTGAGAGGTATGTGGACATCAATCCTGCTTCCAGGTTCAGTGTCATTGGTTGAATATTATGGAAGTACCCAAGCTAGAAACCTAGTCTTGGGCGTGTGCCTAGTTGTCACCTCCCCTGGTTGTGAAAGCAGCAGCATGCCCAGGCTATGTATCACACACCCTGTGCAGGATAAAAGCACTCCTTCCCTGGGCTCCTCATCCACAGTCTTCTCAGAAATAGCCTTCTCCTGCTTCCTCTGCACCCGGTGAGTGTCCAGCAGGGGATGGGACTCAACTTGGGATGTTGGAAAAGAAACCTAAGGTCAATAGCAGAAGAGACAGAAACAGAGAGGTTTGAAACAAAAACCCAGAGAGAAGATAGCAGAGAGAGTAGCAATGAAGGAAGTGGGGCCAGGAGGGAAACCTGCAGGACCTGACAGCAATTCTGTGACCTGCAAAGGCCACAGAAGCTTATGATTCCTTCCTATCCTGTTTCTACTCAGGTTGGCACATGTTTCCTATGATATTGGTTCTCCAGAATGCTTTTTTTTCAAAAGGGTGCATCCCTTGGGATTCTTTGGAGAAATAGAAACATGAATGCCCACTTAGACTGACAGCAATCTGTCCCATGTGGAGTGCTGCCCATTGCTGGGGGGTGGGACGGGGCCTGTCCCAAGCGGTACTGCCAGTCTGTCTATCATTGATGGGCATTTGGGTTGGTTCCAAGTCTTTGCCATTGTAAATAGTGCCGTAATTAAAAATACGTGTGCATGTGTCTTTATAGTAAAATGATTTATACTGGGTATATACCCAGTAATGAGATTGCTGGGTCAAATGGTAAACAGTCCTCTTGCCTCAGCCTCTCAAAGTGCTGGGATTACAGGCTTGAGCCACTGTGCCTGGCCAAGTATTTTTTATTTTTTATTATTATTATTTTTTAGAGTGTGTATATATTTTATAACAGAGTACAGATTGAGAGTGTACATTTTTAATGACACAGTAAATGTTGAGGGTGTATGTTTTTTATAACAGAGTAGAAATAGATGGTATATGTGTTTTATTTTATTTTATTATTATTATTATTTTTTAAAGACAGGGTTTCACCATGTTGGTCAGGCTGGTCTTGAACTCTTGATCTCAGGTGATCTGCCTGCCTTGGCCTCCAAAGTGCTTGGATTACAGGCGTGAGCCACCACGCCCAGCCTATTTTATTATTTTTTTATTATTATTTTTTATTGCATTTTAGGTTTGGGGGTACATGTGAAGAACATGCAAGATTGTTGCATAGGTACACACATGGCAGTGTCATTTGCTGCCTTGTATTAACTCTTATTTATTTATTTAGAGATAGGGTTGTCACTCTGTTTCCCAGTCTAGACTGAAACTCCCGATCTCAAGTGATTCTCCTGCCTCAGCCTCCCAAGTAACTGAGACTGCCTGCTATGACACTGTATCCCCAGCTTGGATTAATTTTTTTGTGATAGATTAAAACATTATTTGAAGAAAACATAAGGTTACTTGAAAGTTAAATCCCATAGCTGGAACTAGCACAGGCCCCCAGTTCCTTCAGAAGCAGAAAAAATGAGAATGAAATTTACTTAAGGTACAGATGAATACTTTGTGGTTAGAAAAGTGTAGATAGTTCTACTTTACACCACAGAAAGTTACATATTAAAAATAAAATTCTTGAAGAAATGGATCCAATTTTGCATCTTAAATGCCCAGCAAACATATATCCTGTCATTTACTAAGTGCTCCATTTGATGAATTAAAGTATAAATATATAATAACTAATAAATGAGTACATATAAATGGATCCATGGATTTAAATGCAAAAGATAAATAAAATGTATTCATCTAATCTTTCTTACTACTTTTTTCACTTGCCACGTTTTGCCTTCAACTTAAAGTGCGTATATAAGTAAATTGAATGTTTGATTAATGCTATTCCTGTTATTTTCACAACTGCTGGCAATTGTACTCTTCGTATTATTACAGCATGTCACGATATTTATTTTGTTAATCTTTTCAAAAAATGAACTCCAGGATTCATTGATTATTTGAAGGGTTTTTCAGTATCTTCTTCAGTTCTGCTCTGAACTTAGTTATTTTTTGTCTTCTGCTAGCTTTTGAATTTTGCTTGTGCTACTCTAGTTTTTTAGAGTATCAATTTTAGATCTCTTCAGTTTTCTGATGTGGGCATTTAGTGCTGTAAATTTTCCTCTCCATTCTTTTGTATTTGCTGAGGAATGTTTTGCTTCCAATTATGTGGTCAATTTTAGAATAAGTACTATGTGCTGCTGAAAAGAATGTATATTCTGTTGATTTGGGGTGGATAGTTCTGTAAATGTCTATTAGGTCCACTTGGTCCAGACCTAAGTTTAAGTCCTGAAAATTGTTGTTAATTTTCTGTCTCTTTGATCTGTCTAATATTAACAGCGGGGTGTTAAAGTCTTCCACTATTACTGTGTGCAAATCTAAATCTCTTTGTAAGTCTCTAAGAACTTGCTTTATGAATCTGGGTGCTCCTATATTGGGTGCATATATATTTAGGATACTTAGCTCTTCTTGCTGCAGTGATCTCTTCACCATTGTGTAATGCCCTTCTTTGTCTTTTTTGATATTTATTCGTTTAAAGTCTGTTTTATCAGAGACTAGGATTGCAGCCTCTGCTTCTTTTTGCTTTTCATTTGCTTGGTAAATCTTTCTCCATCTCTTTATTTTGAGCCTATATGTGTCTTTGCATGTGAGATGGGTCTCCTGAATACAGCACACAGATGGATCTTGACCCTATCCAATTTGCTAGTCTGTGTCTTTTAATTAGGGCATTTAGCCTGTTTACATTAAAGGTTATTGTCGTTATTTGTGAATTTGATCCTGTCATTATGATGCTAGCTGGTGATTTTACTCATTAGTTGATGCAGTTTCTTCATAGTGTTAATGGCCTTTGCATTATGGTATGTTTTTGCAGTGGCTGGTACTGGTTTTTTCCTTTCCATATTTAGTGCTTCCTTCAGGAGCTTTTATGAGGCAAGTACGGTGGTGACAGAATCTCTCAGCATTTTCTTGTCTGTAAGGAATTTTATTTCTCTCTCACTTTTAAAGCCTAGTTTGTCTGGATATGAAATTCTGGGTTAAAGAGTCTTTTCTTTAAAGGTGTTGAATATTGACCCCCACTCTCTTCTGGCTTGTAGGGTTTCTGTCGAGAAATCCACTGTTAGTCTGAGGAACTTCTTTTTGTGAGTAACATGACCTTTCTTTCTGGCTGTGCTTAGCATTTTTTCCTTCGTTTAAACCTTGGTCAATCTGAGGAGTAGGTGTCTTGGGGCTGCTTTTCTTGAGGAGTATCTTTGTGGTGTTCTCTATATTTCCTGAATTTGAATGTTGACCTGTCTTACTAGGCTGGGAAAGTTCTCCTAGATAATATCCTGAAGTGTATTTTCCAACTGGGTTCCATTCTCTCTGTCACTTTCAGGTATACCAATCAAATACAGATTTGGCCTTTTCCCATAGTCCCATATTTCTTGGAGGCTCTGTTCATTTCTTTTCATTCCTTATTCTCTAATCTTGCCTTCATGCTTCATTTCATTAAGTTGATAGGTCATTAAAGAAATGTAAATCAAAACTACATTGAGATACCACCTCACGCCAGTTAGAATGGTGATCATTAAAAAATCTGGAGACAACAGATGCTGGAGAGGGTGTGGAGAAATAGGAACACTTTTACACTGTTGGTGGGAGTGTAAATTAATTCAACCATTGTGGAAGACAGTGTGGTGATTTCTCAAGGTTTTAGAAACAGAAATACCATTTGACCCAGCAATCCCATTACTAGGTATATACCCAAAGGATTACAAATAATTGTATTATAAAGACACATGCACATGTATGTTCATTGTGGCACTGTTCACAATAGCAAAGACTTGGAACCAACCTAAATGCCCATCGATGGTGGACTGGATAAAGAAAATGTGAAACATATACACCATGGAATACTATGCAGCCATTAAAAAGGATGAATTCATTTCCTTTGCAGGGACATGGATGAAACTGGAAACTATCATTCTCAGCAAACTGACATAAGAACGGAAAACCAAACACCACATATTTTTACTCATAAGTGGGTTTTGAACAATGAGAACACACACAGGGAGGGGAACATCACACACTGGAGCCTGGGGGTTGGGGGGCTAGGGAAGGAATAACAGGGGGAGGGAGGATTGGGGATGAAAAGCATTAGGAGAAATACCTAATGTAAATGACAGGGTGATGGGTGCAGCAAACCACCACCATGGCATGTGTATTCCTATGTAACAAACCTGCAAGATCTGGACATGTACCCCAGAACTTAAAGTATAATAAATAAATTGAACAAGAAAAAAAAAGTTGACAGTCAATCTCTGTTATCCTTTCCTCTGCTTGATCGATTTGGCTACTGATACTTGTGTATGCTTCATAAAGTTCTCATGCTGGTTTTTTTTTGTTTGTTTTTTTTTTCAGTTATATCAGGTCATTTACGTTCTTCTTTAAGCTAGTTATTCTAGTTAGCAGTTCCTGTTACCTTTCAAAAGGATTTTTAGCTTTTTTTGCATTGGGTTAGAACATGCCCCTTTAGCTTGACGGAGTTTGTTATTACCCACCTTCTAAAGCCTACTCCTGTAAATTTCTGAAACTCATTCTCTATTCAGTTTTGCTCTCTTTTTGGCGAGAAGGTGTGATCCTTTGGAATGGAAGAGGCATTCTGGTTTTTAAAATTGTCAACATTTGGGGTCTGGTTTTTCCTCATCTTCATGGATTTATTTATCTTTGGTCTTTGATGTTGGTGACTTTCTGATGAGGTTTTTGCTTGGTCATCTTCTTTCTTGATGTTGATGCTTTCTGTTTGTTAGTTTTCCCTCTAACAGGCCCCATTTCTGTAGGTCTGCTGGAGTTTGCTAGAGATGTACTTCGGACGCTGTTTTCCTGGCTTTCACCAGGGGAGGCTGCAGGACAGCAAATATTGCTGGGTGCTCCTTCCTCTGAAAGCTTCTTCCCAAAGGGGCACCCACCAGATACCAGCCAGAGCACTCCTTTGTGACTGTATGTTGACCCTGGCTGGCATGTATCTCCCTGTCAGTAGGCACTGGGTTCAGAGACCCACTTGAGGAGGCAGCCTGTCCCTTAGCAGCTCAAGTGCCATGCCGGGAGATCCGCTGATCTCTTCAGAGCCAGCAGGCAGGAAGCTCTAAGTGGGCTGAAGCTGCGCCCACAGCCACCCCTTCCCCCAGGTGCTCTGTTCCAGGGAGATGGGAGTTTTATGTAAAGCCCCTGACTAGGGCTGCTGCCTCTGTCAGAGATGCCCTGCCCAGACAGGAGGAATCTAGATAGGTATTCTGGCTACAGTGGCTTTGTGGCACTGTGGTGGGCTCAACCCAGTCTGAACTTCCTGGGGGCTTTGTTTACACTGTCAGGGGAAAACCACCTACTCAAGCCCTAGTAATGGTGGAGACCCCTCTCCCCACCAAGCTCAAGGGTCTCAGGTCGACTTCAGACTGCTGCGCTGGTAGCAAAAATTTCAAATCCACTTTCCTGGTGAGTGGATGGTTCTTCCGTCTCACTGGGTTTCCATATGCCACTGGGTGTGAAGAAAAACTGCCTCTAGCTCAGTGTCTGCCCAAATAGCTGCCCAATTTTGTGCTTGAAACCCAGATCCCTGGTGTAGGCACCCAAGGTGGTGTAGGCACATGAGGTAATCTCCTGGCCCGTGGGTTGCAAAGGCCATAGGAAAAGCATAGTGTCTGGGCTGGGTAGCAATATCCCTCCACAGCAGTCCCTCACAGCTTCTCTTGGCTAGGGGAGAAAGTTCCCTGACCCCTTGTGCTTCCCAGTGAAGGTGATGTCCCATCCTGCTTCTACTCACCCTCTGTGGGCTGCACCCATTATCAAACCAGTCCCAATGATTTGAACCAAGTACCTAGTGGGAAATGCAGAAATAACCCATCTTCTGTGCTGGTCTCACCGGGAGCTGCACACTGGAGTTGTTTCCATTAGACCATCTTGCCCAGGAAGCCCATAGTTTTTTAATTTAATGTTTAATATTATTTGGCATAGTTCTGGAAGTTTCCAAAAATACAGATGATCTAAATGTAAATTTCCTGAATTTTTATATATTATAAATATAAATGTGTTCTTGAGTTATACAATTACTATGAATACTTTGGTTAGTTATAAGCATAAATATTTTAAATAAAATTATAAGGCTCAAGACAGGTAAATGGAAGCAAAAGTATAATTAGATAAAGATTTGTACAGTTTCCAGAAATATTACTTTCTAGTTATAATTATTGCTGATGACATTTACATTATAACATAAAGAACTAGGCCGGGCGCGGTGGCTCACGCCTGTCATCCCAGCACTTTGGGAGGCCGAGGCGGGTGGATCACGAGGTCAAGAGATCGAGACCATCCTGGTCAACATGGTGAAACCCCGTCTCTACTAAAAATACAAAAATTAGCTGGGCGTGGTGGCGTGCGCCTGTAGTCCCAGCTACTCAGGAGGCTGAGACAGGAGAATTGCTTGAACCCAGGAGGCGGAGGTTGCGGTGAGCCGAGATCGCGCCATTGCACTCCAGCCTGGGCAATAAGAGCGAAACTCCGTCTCAAAAAAAAAAAAAAAAAAAAAAAAAAAAACAACTAGTACTCACTATTACCAACATCCTATTCTATGATATCATTTTAGGGAAAGTCTGTCATGCACCACTGGAAGTGTTCCTAAATTTGAGGACATCTTTTGTACCGTATACACCTAAAGAACAATTATATTTAATAAGCTTTTCTGATTTAACATGTCAATCTTTATACCTTACTTGGAATAAATATCTGTGTATTTTTTATAAGGTGATGAAAGGAAATCACAGAAACTATAAAAGTAAACTATAGGCCGGGCGTGGTGGCTCACGCCTGTAATCCCAGCACTCTGGGAGGCCGAGGCAGGTGGATCACGAGGTCAAGAGATCGAGACCATCCCGGTCAACATGGTGAAACCCCGTCTCTACTAAAAATACAAAAATTAGCCGGGCATGGTGGCACGTGCCTGTAGTCCCAGCTACTCGGGAGGCTGAGGCAGGAGAATTGCTTGAACCCAGGAGCGGAGGTTGCGGTGAGCCGAGATCGCGCCATTGCACTCCAGCCTGGGTAACAAGAGTGAAACTCCATCTGAAAAAAAAAAAAAAAAAAAAAAGTAAACTGTAAGACATCTTACAACACACATGCCCAAAAATATTTATTCATTGGCACAGTAAGTTTATGCTTTAGAATGTATTGAGCTTTTATAATACTTTTGTCAGATACTCATTTTCCATATTGACTGGATTATCTTAGACAGTTTAATAGAAAAATAGCAATGCATGTGATTTTGCTCTCAAGATTTTGCTCTGAAGGTGCTTAC
>PVKV010022509.1:0-35186 GCA_004027835.1 Alouatta palliata
CACGAATGTTCATTGCAGCACAGTTTACAATAGCAAAGACCTGGAACCAACCCAAATGCCCATTGATGATAGATTGGACAGGGAAAATGTGGCACATATACACCATGGAATATTATGCAGCCATCAAAAACTATGAGTTTGTGTGCTTTGTAGGGACATGGATGAACCTTGAAACCATCATTCTCAGCAAACTGACACAGGAACAGAAAATCAAATACCACATGTTCTCACTCATAGACGGGTGTTGAACAATGAGAACACATGGACACAGGGAGGGGAGCATCACACATTGGGGTCTGTCAGGGGAAAATAGAGAAGGGATAACGGGGCTTGGGCAGTAGGGGAGAGTTAGCTTGGAGAGAAATGCCAGATATAGGTGATGGGGAGGAAGGCAGCAAATCACACTGCTATATTAGTACTTACGCAACAATTTTACATGTTCTTCACATGTAACCCAATACCTAAAATGCAATAAAAATTATAAAAGCAATAAATTAAAAAAAAGATTTGAGTGTGAATAAAATCTAATTTAAAAAAGAAATGTGTTTCTAACCTACTGAATCGGAACACAGATTCAACTCTTCTGGTTGAACAAACATGCATCACAGCAGTTTCCCAGATACGATTCTTGTGTTTTACAGGCAGTCTTATTGCTATTTCATATAACACAGGATTTTGCTCGAAAAGTCAGTTTTGAGATTCTCCACAGAAAGCGTTCTCAAACTGTTGAATACACACATTAGTGTAACTCTCTAAGTTGAATGCACACATTGTCAAGCATTCTGCTGGATAGCTTCCTTTTAATTTTTAAGGTGAGATATTTCTCATTACAGCATATGCCCACTTTCCGTCTGGAATGTCCCCATCTAGCTTCTGTAGGAAATGTGTTTCTAACCCTCTGTATTGAAGCATAGATTCAACTTTCTCAGTTGAATGAACACGCAGCATAGCAGTTTCACAGGTAGGTTTATTTTGTGTTTTATATTCAATCATACTGCTGTTTCGTATAACACAGGATTTTTCTGGAAACATCGTTTTTGAGATTCTACACAAAGCGTTTTCGAACTGCTGCAAACACACATCAGTGTAACGCTGTAAGTTGAATGCACACATTGTGAAGCATTCACCAAGATATCTTCCTTATAGTTTTTAAGGTTGGATATTTCTCATTACAGCATATGCCAACTTTATGTCTGGAATGTGAAAATCTACCTTATGTAAGAAACGGGTTTCTAACCTGCTGAATCGAAACAGTAGTTTGAAAATGCTTTCTGTGGGGAATACCAAAGCTGACATTTCCAGCAAAATTCCATGTTATAAAAAATAGCAGTATGACTGCCTGTAAAACACAGAAGAAATGTATCTTTGAAACTTCTATGGTGTTTGTTCGTTCACTAAGAGGGTTGAATCTGTGTTTCCATTCAGGAGTTTCAAAATCCATTTCTTTGAGAAGCTAGATTTGGACATTCCAGATGGAAAATCTGATTATGCTGTAATGAGAAATATCTCACCTAAAAACTAAAAGGAAGCTAGTTTGGAGAATACTTCACAGTGTGTGGATTCAACTTACAGAGTTACACTGATGTGTGTATGCAGCAGCTGGAAAACACTTTCTGTGGAGAATATCAAAACTGACATTTCCAGGAAAATCCTGTGTTATACGAATTAGCAGTAAGACTGCCTGTAACAAACAGAAAAAACGTATCTGTGAAATTGCTATGGTGTTTGTTCGTTCAACTAAGACAGTTGCATCTATGTTTCAATTCAGCAGGTTAGAAACACATTTCTTACAGAAGCTAGATTTGGGCATTCCAGACTGAAAGTGGGCATATGCTATAATGAGAAATATCTCACTTAAAAAACTGAAAGGAAGCTACCTGGAAGAATACTTGTCAATTTATGCATTCAAATTACAGAATTACACTGATGTGTGTTTGCAGCAAGTTGAAAACGCTTTCTGTGGAGACTCTGAAAACGGACAAATACAGCAAAATCCCGTGCTATAAAAAATAGCATTAAGACTGAGTGTGAAACGCAGAAGAACTATACCTGTGAAACTGCTATGCTCTGTGTTCGTTCAACTAAGAGAATTGCATCTATGTTTCGATTCATCAGGTTAGAAGCACGATTCTTACAGAAGCTAGATTTGGACATTCCACGCAGAACGTGGGCATATGCTGTAATGAGAAATATCTCACCTTAAAAACTAAAAGGAAGCTATCTGGGGGAATGTTTTTTAATGTGTGAACTCAACTTATTGAGTTACACTGATGTGTGTTTGCAGCAGTGTGAAAACGCTTTCTGTGGAGAATCTAAAAACTGTCATTTCCATCAAAATCCCGTCTTATACGAAATAGCAGTAAGACTGCCTGTAAAACACAGAAGAAACCTATCTATGAAACAACTAATGTGTGTTTTCATTCAACTAAGAGAGTTGCATCTGTGTTTTGATTCAGCAGGTTAGAAACACTTTTCTTGAAGAAAGTAGATTTGGACTTTCCAGATGGAAGGTTGGCATTTGCTGTAATGAGAAATATCTCACCTTCAAAATTCAAAGGAAGCTATATGGGAAAAGGCTTGTTAAAGTGTGAAATCAACTTACAGAGTTACACTGATGTGTGCTTGCAGCAGTTTGAAAACGCTTTCTGTGGAGAAACTGAAAACTGACATTTCCAGAAAAATCCCATGTTATACGAAATAGCAGTCAGACTGCCTGCAAAACACAGAAGAAACTTATCTGTGAAACTGCTATCATGTGTGATTGCTGAAGTAAGAGAGTTGCATTTATATTTCCATTCAGCAGGATAGAAACACATTTCTTCAGAAGCTAGATTTGGACATTCCAGACGGAAACTGGGCGTATGCAGTAATGAGAAATATCTCACCTTCAAAACTCAAAGGAAGCTATCAGGGAGAATGCTTGTCAATGTGCGCATTCAACTTACAGAGTTACACTGACGTGTCTTTGCAGCAGTTTGAAAATGCTTTCTGTGAAGAATCTGAAAGCTGACATTTCCAGCAAAATCCCGTGTTATAGCAAATAGCAGTAAGACTGCCTGTAAAATACAGAAGAAAATTATCTTTGAAACTGCTATGGGGTGTTTTCATTCAACTAAGAGAGTTGTGTCTCTCTTTCAATTCAGCAGGTTAGAAACACATTTTTTACATAAGTTAGATTTGGACATTCGAGACTGAAAGTGGGCATATGCTGTAATGGGAAATATCTCATCTTAAAAACTCAAAGGAAGCTATCTGGGAGAATGCTTGTCAATGTGTACATTCAATTTACAAAGTTACACTGATATGTCTTTGCAGCAGTTTGAAAACGCTTTCTGTAAAGAATCTGAAAGCTGACATTTCCAGCAAAATCCCGTGTTATACCAAATAGCAGTAAGACTGCCTGTAAAACACAGAAGAAACGTATCTGTGAAACTGCTATGGTGTGTGATCGTTCAACTAAGATAGTTGAATCTTTGTTTCCATTCAGCAGCTTAGAAACACATTTCTTCCAGAAGCTAGATGTGGACATTCCAGAAGGAAAGTGGGCATATGCTGTAATGGAAAGTAACTCACCTTAAAAACTGAAAGGAAGCTCTCTGTGAGAATGTTTGTCAATGTGTGTGCTCAACTTAGACAGATACACTGAAGTGTTTGTAGCAATTTGAAAACGTTTTCTGTGGAGAATCTGAAAACTGGAATTTGTAGCAAAATCCCATGTTATAAGAAATAGCAGTAAGACTGCCTGTAAAACAGTGAAGAAACTTATCTGTGAAACTGCTATGGTATGTGTTCGTTCAATTGAGAGAGTTGAATCTGTTTCGATTCAGCAGGTTAGAAACACGTTTCTTATGAATCTAGATTTAGACATTCCAGACAGAAAGTAGGCATATGCTGTAATAAGAAATATCTCACCTTCAAAATTAAAAGGAATCTATCTGGGAGAATGCTTGTCAATGTGCGCATTTAACTACACAGTTACAGTGATGTCTCTTTGTAGCTGTTTGAAAACACTTCCAGTGAAGAATTTGAAAACTGACATTTCCAACAAAATCTCATGTTTTACGAAATAGCAGTAAGACTGCCTGTAAAACACAGAAGAATCAGATATGTGAAACTGCTATGGTGTGTGTTGGTTCAAGTAACAGAGTTCCATCTATTTTGCAATTCAGCAGGTTAGAAGCACATTTCTTACAGAACCTAGATTTGGATATTCCAGACGGAAAGTGGGTATATGCTGTAATGAGAAATATCTCATCTTAAAAACTAAAAGGATACTATCTGGGAGAATGTTTGTCGATGTGTGCGTTCAACTTACAGAGTTACAATGATGTGTGTTTTCAGCAGTTTGAAAACGCTTTCTGTGGAGAATCTGAAAACTGACATTTCCAGAAAAATCCCATGTTATACAGAATAGCAGTAAGATTACATGTAAAACACAGAAGAAACGTATCTTTGAAAACTCTATGGTGGTTGTTCGTTCAAATAATAGAATTGTATCTATGCTTCGATTCAGCAATTATAAACACATTTCTTATAGAAGCTAGATTTGGACATTCCAGACAGAAACTGGGCACACGCTGTAATGAGAAATACTTCACCTTAAAAACTCAAAGGAAGCTATCTCGGAAAATGCTTTTCAATGTGTGCATTCAATTTACATAGTTACGCTGCTGTGTGTTTGCAGCAGGTTAACAATGCTTTCTTTGGAGATTTTGAAAAATAACATTTCCAGCAAAATCCCATGTTATATGAAATAGCACTAATACTGCCTTTAAAACACACAAAAAAATGTATCTGTGAAACTTCTATGGTGTGTGTTCGTTCAAATAATATTTTGAATCTATATTTTGATTCAGCAGGTTAGAAACACATTTCTTACAGAAGCTAGATTTGGACATTAAAGATGGAAATTGGGAATATGCTGTAATGACAAATATATCACCTTAAAAACCAAAAGGAAGCTATATGGGAGAATAGTGATCAATGCATGAGTACAACTTACAGAGATACAGTGATCAATATAGGTTTTGATACAGCAGGTTAGAAATACACTTCTAACAGAAGCTAGATTTGGACATTCCATACAGAAAGTGGGCCTATGCTGTAATGATTAATATGTCACCTTAAAAACTAAAAGGAAGTTGTCTGGGAGAATGCTTGTCACTGTATGAATTTAACTTAAAGAGTTACACTGATATGTGTTTGCAGCAGTTTGTAAACGCTTTCATGGAGAATCTGAAAACAGACATTTTCAGCAAAATCCTATGTTATATGAAATAGCAGTAAGACTGCCTGAAAAAAAAAAAAAACAGAAGAAACATATCTGTGAAAACTGCTATGGTGTGTGTTCATTAAACTAAGAGAGTTGCATCAGTGCTTTAATTCAGCAGGTTAGAAACACATTTCTTACAGAAGCTAGATTTGCACATTACAGATAGAAAATGGGCTAATGCTGTAATAAGAAATATCTCAAATTAAAAACTAAAAGGAAGCTGTCTTGGATAATGCTTGTCAATGTGTGCATTCTACTTAGAGTTACACTGATGTGTGTTTGCAGCTGTTTGAAAACGCTTTCTCTGGAAAATCTGAAAACTGACATTTCCAGCAAAAACCCGTGTTATATGAAATAGCAGTAAGACTGCCTATAAAACACAGAAGAAGAGGATCTATGAAACTGCTATGGTGTGTGTTCGTTCAACTAAGAGTGTTGAATCTATGTTTCGATTCAGCAGGTTAGAAACACATTTCTTACAGAAGATAGATTAGGACATTCCAGATGGAAAGTGGGCACATGCTGTAATGAGAAATATCTCACCTTAAAAACTAAAAGGAAGCTATCTGGAAGAATGTTTGTCAGTGTGTGCATTCAACTTACAGAGTTACACTGATGTGTGTTTGCAGCCTCCTAGATGGCGGATTAGATACAACTCCAGCACACAACACCCAGGAAAAGAGATGCAGAAACTCAGAGCTCTCCTAGCTCCAATGGAGGTACCAGGTGCATTTCAACGTGTCTGGTCTGAGGGTAAGCAAAGCCCATTCAGGGTATACCGAGGCGGGGAGGTGTGCTTCTTCACCCAGAAAGTGCATTGGACTGGCGAGTCAGAGGCTCCACTTCTGGTGCTCGGGTCCAGATAGAGCGCGTCCCCCAAAGCCTCAGCAATACACAAAACAGGGGATCTTTGCCAGTCAAGGGCCAGGAATTACAAGTGTGGATTTGAATGAGAGTCTGCAGACAGAGCTATCACCCCCTCCCTCTGCCTGGAGAGAGAGGGAACTGTAAGCAGGAGCAGCTGGGCAGCCCCTATCCCATGACCAGAGAGAGAGAAAGCTGAAAGGGGGAGATTGCAGGGTGCCACTGGGAGGGTCCCTAACCTTCCCCACAAACCCCAGAGGGCTGAAGCTCTGGCACAACCCACCACTAGAGAGATGGGACTGGGCTACATGTTTTCACAAAAAACACAGGAGATGCCTATTTAGAAACGGGATGGCATTTTTGACAACCCAGCAGTGCCTACAGGTCAGCAGAAGAGGTGGGCCTAATCTACCAGCAAAAAAAAAAAAAAAAAAAAAAAAAAAAAAAAAGACACAGGAAGCTCCCCTAGTAACCTGAAGGAGTCCCTAGAAACCCAGTACCTCCCCCACAGGCAGACAAGCGACATCATCAAGCAGCTCTCTGACACCACAGCCAGGTAAATCCACAAAGATGGGAAAAAAACAGCACGAAAAAGGTGAAACCATCAAAGACCAGAACACCTCTTCTCCTTCAAGGGACCACAACTCCTCAACAACTCAGAATCATAGCTTGACTCATAAGGAATCTGAAGAATTGTTGGAAACAGGATTCAGAAGGTGGATAATAACAAACTTCTCAGAGCTAAAGGAACACATTCTAACTCAATGCAAAGAAACAAAAAACCTTGAAAAAATGTTAGACGAAATGCTAACTAGAACAACCAGCTGAGAGAAGAACATAAATGACTTGATGGAGTTGAAGAATACAGCACGAGAACTATGTGAAGCGAACACAAGTTTTAATAGCTGAATCGATCAAGCAGAAGAAAGGATATCAGAGATTGAAGATCAACTCAATGAAATTAAACGAGAAGGCAAGAGTAGAGAAAAAAGAGTGAAAAGAAATGAACAAAGCCTCCAAGAAATATGGGATTATGTTAAAAAACCTGATCTACGCTTGATCAGTGTACCTGAATATGATGGGGAGAATGAACCCAAGCTGGAAAATGCTCCAGGATATTATCCAGGAGAACTTTCCAAGCCTAGCAAGGCAGTCCAAACTTCAAATTCAAGAAATACATAGAACTCCACAAAGATATTCCTCAAGAAGAGCAACCCCAAGGCACATAATCATCAGATTTACCAGGGTCGAAATGAAGGAAAAAATGCTAAGAGAAGCCAGAGAGAAAGCTGAGGTCACCCAATCAGACTCGCAGCAGATCTCTCAGCAGAAACTCTACAAGCCAGAAGAGAGTGGGGGCCAATATTCAACACCCTTAAGAAAAGAACTTTCAAACCAGAATCTCATATCCAGCCAAACTAAGCTTCATAAGTGAAGGAGAAATAAAATCTTTTACAGACAAGCAATTAATGAGAGATTTTGTCACCACCAGACCTGCCCTACAAGAGCTTCTGAAAGAAACACTAAGCATGGAAAGGATCATGTACCAGTCACTGCAAAAGCAAACCAGTTGGCAAAGACCAAAAATGCAATGAAGAAAATGAGTCAACTAATGAGAAAGAAAGCCAGTCAGTAACAAAATGGCAGGATCAAATTCACACATAACAATATTAACATTGAATGTAAATGACCTAAATGTCCCAGTCAAAAGACACAGACTGGTGACACTGGATAAAAAGTCAGAACTCATCGGTGTGCTATATTCAAGAAACCCATCTGGGGTTGCAATCCTAGTCTCTGATAAAATGGACTTCAAACCAACAAAGATCAAAAGAGACAAAGAAGGACATTACGTGATGGTAAAAGGATCAATCCAACAGGAAGAGCTAACTATCCTAAATATATATGCCCCCAACACAGGAGCACCCAGATACATAAAGCAAGTTCTTAATGATCTAAAACGAGGTTTAGACTCCCACACAATAATAGTGGGAGACTTCAATACTCCACGGTCAACATTAGACAGATCAATGAGACAGAAAATTAACAAGGATATCCAGGATTTGAATGCAGAGCTGGACCAAGTAGATCTAATAGAAATATACAGAACACTTCATCCCAAATCCGCAGAATACATTTTTCTCAGTACCACATTGCACTTACTCTAAAATTGACCACATGATTGGAAACAAATCACTCCTCAACAAATACAAAAGAACAGAAATCATGACAAACAGTCTATCAGACCACAGCATAATCAGACTACAACTCAGGATCAAGAAACACACTCAAACCCACACAACAACTTGGAAATTGAACAACTTGTTTCTGAATGTTGACTGCATAAACAATGAAATCAAGGCAGAAATAAAGATGTTATATACTCAAAGGACTATAAATCGTTCTCCTATAAATACACATGCACACGTATGCTCATTGCCACCTTGTGTACAATAGCAAAGACCTGGAACCAATCCAAATGCCCATCAATGATAGAATGGACAAAGAAAATGTGGTGCATATATACCATGGAATACTACACAGCCATAAAAAACGATGAGTTCCTGTCCTTTTTATGGACTTGGATGAATCTGGAAACCATCATTCTCAGCAAAGTGACCCAAGAACCGAAAGCCAAACACAGTATGTTCTCACTCATAGGTGGATGTTGAACAACGAGAACACATGGACTCAGGGAGAGGAGCATCACACACAGGGTACATTTAGGGGGGTAGGGGAGAGACAACCAGGGGTGGGGGGAGAGCCGAGGGTGGGGAGGGATAACATGGGGAGACATGCCAGATATACTATACACCAAAAGTAAAATAAATTTAGAAAAAATAAAAAAAGAAAAATTTTTTTTTTTAAAAAGAAAACGCTTTCTGTGGAGAATCTGAAAACTGACATTTCCAGCAAAATCCTGTGTTATATGAAGTAGCAGTAAGACTGCCTGTATAATACAGAAGAAACATATCTGTGAAACTGCTATCTTGTGTGTTCGTTCAACTAAGAGAGTTGAATCTATGTTTCGACAAAGCAGGTTAGAAACACATTTCTTACAGAAAATAGATTTGGACATTCCATACGGAAAGTGGGCATATGTTGCAATGAGAAATATCTCACCTTTGAAACTCGAATGAAGCTATCTGAGAGAATGCTTGTCAACGTGCACATTCAACGTACAGAGTTACACTGATGTGTGATTGCAGCAGTTTGAAAACGCTTTCTGCATAGAATCTGAAAACTGACATTCCCAGCAAAATCCCGTGTTTAACGAAATAACAGTAAGACAGCCTGTAAAACACAGAAGAAACGTATCTGTGAAAGTGCTATGATGTGTGTTCGTTCAACTAGAAGAGTTGCATGTATATTTCGATTAAGCAGGTAAGAAACATATTTCTTAGAGAAGCTAGATTTGGACATTCCAGATGGAAAAGGGCCATATGCTGTAATGAGAAATATCTCACCTTCAAAAGTCAAAGGAAGCTATCTGGAAGAATGTTGTCAATGTGTGCATTCTACTTACACAGTTACAGTGATGTGTGTTTTCAGCAGTTTGGTTACGCTTTCGTGGAGAATCTGAAAGCTGACGTTGCCAGCAAAATCCCCTGTTATACGAAACAGCAGTAAGACTGCCAGTAAAACACAGAAGAAACATATCTGTGAAACTACTATGATGTGTGAACCTTCAACTAAGAGAGTTGCATGTATGTCTCAATTCACCAGGTTAGAAACAATTTTTTTACAAAAGCTAGATTTGGACATTCCAGACGGAAAGTGGGCATATGCTGTGAAGAGAAATATGTCACCTTAAAAACTCAAGGAAGGTATCTGGGAGAAAGCTTGTCAATGTGCACGTTCAACTTACATGGTTAAACTGATGTGTGTTGGCAGCAGTATGAAAACGCTTTCTCTAGAGTCAGTAAACTGCCATTTCCAGCAAAATCCCGTGTTATACAAAACAGCAACAAGACTGCCTGTAAAACACAGAAGAAACTTAACTGTGAAACTGCTATGCTGTGTGTTCATTCACCTAAGAGACTTACATCAATGTTTTGATTCAGTAGGTTAGAAATACATTTCTTACAGAAGCAAGATTTGGACATTCCAGACAGAAAGTGGGCACATTGTAATGGGAAATATCACGCCTTAAAAACTCAAAGGAAGCTATCTGGGAGAATGCTTGTCAATGTGTGCATTCAACTTACAGTATTACACTAATATGTGATTGCAGGAGTTTGAAAACAATTTCTGTAGAGAATCTGAAAACTGACGTTTCCAGCAAATTCCCCTGTTATACGAAATAGCAGTAATACTGCCTGTAAAACACAGAAGAAATCTATCTGTGAAACTCCTATGGTGTGTGTTTTTTCAACTAAGTAAGTTGCATCTATATTTCGATTCAGCATGGTAGAAACACAATTCTTACTGAAGCTAGATTTGGACATTCCAGACGGAAAGTGGGCATATGTTGTAATGAGAAATATCTCACCTTAAAAACTTAAAGGAAGTTATCTGGGAGAATGCTAGTGAAGGTGTCCATTATACCTACAGAATTACAGTGATATATGTTTCCAGCAGTTTGAAAAGGCTTTCATAGAGAATCTGAAAACACATTTTCAGCAAATTCCAGTGTTGTACAAAACAGCAGTAAGACTGCCTGTAAAACACAGAATAAAAGTATCTTTGAAACTGCTACGATGTGTGTTCATTCAAACCAAGAGCATTGCATCTATGTTTCGATTCAGCGGGTTAGAAACACGTTTCTTACAGAAGCTAGATTGGGACATTTCAGATGGAAAGTGGGCATAGGCTGTGATGAGAAATATCTCACCTTAAAAACTCAAAGCAAGCTATCTCAGAGAATACTTGTTAATGTGTGCATTCAGCTTACAGAGTTACACTGATGTGGGTTTGCAGAAGTTTGAAAATGCTTTCTGTGGAGAATCTGAAAACTGACATTTCCTGCAAAATCCAGTGTTATGTGAAATAGCAGCAAGACTTCCTTTAAAACACAAATAAAACGTGTCTGTGAAACTGCTATGGTGTGTGTTCCTTCAAATAATTATGTTGAATGTATATTTCGACTCAGCAGGTTAGAAACACATTTCTTACAAAAGCAAGATTTGGACATTCCAGACAGAAAGTGGACAGATGCTATAATGAGAAATATCTCACCTTTAAATCTCAAATTAAGCTATCAGGGAGAATGCTTGTCACTGTGCGCATTCAACTTACAGAGTTATGGTGACATGGGTTTGCAACAGTTTCAAAATGCTTTCTGTGGAGAATCTGAAAACTGACATATCCAGCAAAATCCAATGTTATATGAAATAGCAGTAAGACTGCCTGGAAAACACAGAAGAAACTTATCTGTGAAACTGCTATGGTGTGTGTTCATTCAACTAAGAGAGTTGCATCTATGTTTTGATTCAGTAGGTTAAAAACACATTTCTTACAGAAGCTAGATTTTCACATTCAAGATGGAAAGTGGGCATATGCTGTGATGAGAAACATCTCACCTTAAAAACTGAAAGGAAGAATCTGGGAGAATGTTTGTCAATGTGTGCTTTCGACTTACAGAGTTACACTACTGTATGTTTGCAGCAGTTTGAAAAGGCTTTCTGTGGAGAATCAGAAAACTGACATTTCTATCTAAACCTGGTGTTATGAGAAATAGCAGTGAGACTGCCTTTATAACACAGAAGAAACTGTGAAACTGTTATGGAGAGTGTTTGTTGAAATAAGAGAGTTGAATCTATATTTCGATTCAGCAGGCTAGAAACACATTTCTTACAGAAGCTAGATTTGAATATTCCAGATGGAAAGTCCACATACGCTGTAATGAGAAATATATGACCTTAAAAATACAAAGGGAGCTATCTGGAGGAAAGCTTGACAATGTGTGCATTCACCTTACAGAGATACACTGACGTGTGTTTCTAGCAGTTTGAAAACGCTTTCTTTGGAGACTCTGAAAACTGACATTTCCAGGAAAATCCTGTGTTATACTAAATAGCAGTAACACTGCCAGTAAAACACAGAAGAAAAGTATATGTGAAACTGCTATGGTGTGTGTTCATTCAACAAAGAAAGGTGAATCTATGTTTCGATTCAGCAGGTTAGAAACACATTTCTTACAGAAGCTAGATTTGGACATTCCAGAGGGAAGGTGGACATATGCTGTAATGAGAAATATCTTACCTTAAAATCTAAAAGTAAGCTACCTGGGAGAACATTTGTCAATGTGTGCACTCATCTTACAGAGTTATACTGATGTGTGTCTGCAGATGTTTGAAAACACTTTCTGTGGAGAATCTGATATTTCCAGCAAAATCCCATATTATACAAAATAGCAGCAAGGCTGCCTGTGAAACACAGAAGAAACGTATATGTGAAACTGCTATGGTGTGTGTTAATTCAACTAAGACAGTTGAAACTATATTTCAATTCAGCAGATTGGAAACACATTTCTTTGGCTTTTTTTGTTCCCTTCAGTTTTTTTTCTTATTGCATTTTTGGTTTTGGGGTACATGTGAAGAACATGCAAAATTGTTGCATAGGTACACACATGGCACTGTAATTTGCTGCCTTCCTCCCCATCACCTATATCTGGCATTTCTCCCCATGCTATCTCTCCCCAACTCCCCACTCCCTGGTGTCCCTCCCCTATTTCCCCCCAACAGACCCCAGTGTCTGATGCTCCCCTCCCTGTGTCCATGTGTTCTCATTGTTCAACATCTGCCTATGAGTGAGAACATGCGGTGTTTGATATTCTGTTCTTGTGTCAGTTTGCTGAGAATGATGGTTTCCAGGTTCATGTATGACCCTACAAAGGACACGAACCCATCGTTTTTGATGGCTGCATAATATTTCATGGTGTATATGTGCCCCATTTCCCCTATCCAGTGTATCATCAATGTGCATTTGGGTTGGTTCCAGGTTCTTGCTATTGCAAACTGTGCTTCAATGAACATTCATGTAAGGGCTGATATCCAAAATCTACAAAAACTAAAACAGATTTACAAGAAAAAACAAACAAGCCCATTCAAAAGTGGGCAAATGATATCAACAGACACTTTACAAAAGAAGACGTACATGAGACCAACAAGCAGATGAAAAAAGGCTCATCATCACTGATCATTAGAGAAATGCAAATCAAAACTACATTGAGATACTATCTCACACCTGTTAGAATGGTAATCATTAAAAAATCTGAAGACAACAGATGCTAGAAGGATGTGGAGAAATAGGAACACTTTTACACCGTTGGCGGGAGTGTAAATTAGTTCAACCATTGTGGAAGACTGTGTGGTGATTCTTCAAGGATCTATAAATAGAAATTCCATTTGACCCAGCTATCACATTAGTGGTTAGAAACACATTTCTTACAGAAGCTAGATTTGCACATTCCAGAGGGAAAGTGGGTATATGCTGTAATGAAAAATATCTCACCTTAAAAACACAAAGGAAGCTGTGTGGGAGAATTCTCCTCAATGAGCACATTCAACTTACAAAGTTACAGTGATGTGTGCTTGCAGCAGTTTGAAAACACTTTCTGTGGAGGATCTGAAAACTGACATTTCCAGCAAAATCCAATGTTATATGAAATAGCACTAAGACTGTCTGTGAAACACAGAAAAATTGTATCTGTGAAACTGCTATGGTGTGTGTTCGTTCAGCTAAGAGAGTTGCATCTATGTTTTGATTCAGCAGGTTAGAAACGTATTTCTACACATGATCTAGGCCAGTAGGCTGAGAAGCAATTAGAAACATATTTCTTACAAAAGCTAGGTTTGGACATTCCAGGTGGAAAGTGGACATATGATCTAATGAGAAACATCTCAACTTAAAAACTAAAAGAAAGCTATATGTGAGAATGCTTGTCAAGGTGTGCATACAACTTACACAGTTACACTGTTGTGAATTTGCAGCAGATTGAAAATGCTATCTATCGAGAATCTGAAAACTGACATTTCCAGCAAAATCCCGTGTTATAGAAAATAGCAGTAAGAAGGCCTGTTAAACACAGAAAAAAAGGAATCTGAGGTAATGCTATGATATGTGTTCGTTCAACTAAGAGAGTTGAATCTATGTTTTGATTCAGCAGGTTAGAAACACATTTCTAATACAAGCTAGATTTGCAGATTCTAGACGGAGAATGGGCATATGCTGTAATGAGAAATATCTCACCTTAAAAATTCATACTATGCTATCTGGAAGAATGCGTCTCAACGTGCACATTCAAGTTACAGAGTTACAATGATGTGTGATTGCAGCAGTTTGAAAACGCTTTCTGTGGAGAATCTCAAAACTGACATTTCCAGCAAAATCCTGTGTTATACGAAATAGTAGTAAGACTGTCTGTAAAACCCAAAAGAAACGTATCTGTGAAACTGCTATGGGGTGTGTTCGTTCAACTGGAAGAGTCGAATCTATGTTTCTATTCAGCACGTTAGAAACACATTTCTTACAGAAGCTAGATTTGGACATTCCAGAGGGAAAGTGGGCATATGATATAATGATAAATATCTCACCTTCAAAACTCAAAGGAAGCGCTCTGGGAGAATGCTTGTCAATGTTTGCATTCAAATTACAGAGTTACACTGATATGTGCTTGCAGCAGTTTGAAAACACTTTCTGTGGAGAATCTGAAAACTGTCATTTACAATAAATCCCCGTGTTATATGAAATAGCAGTAAGACTGCCTGTAAAACACAGAAGAATCAGATATGTGAAACTGCTATGGTTTTTGTCCGTTCAACTAGCAGAGTTGATTCTGTGTTTCGATTCAGCAAGTTAGAGACACATTTCTTACAGAAGCTAGATTTGGACATTCCAAATGGAAAGTGGGCATAAGTGTAATGAGAAACATCTTACCTTAAAATCTGAAAGAAACCTATCTGGGAGATAGCTTTTCAATGTGTGTATTCAACTTACAGAGTTACAGTGACGTGTGATTGGAGCAGTTTGAAAATGCTTTCTGTCTATAATCTGTAAGCTGATGTTTCCAGAAAAATCCTGTGTTATATGAAATAGCAGTAGGAGTGCCCTTAAAACACAGAAGAAACTTATCTTTGAAACTGCTATGGTGTGTGTTCGTTCAACTAAGGGAGTTGCATCTATGTTTCAATTCAGCAGGTTACAAACAGATTTCTTACACTTGCTAGATTTGCACATACCTGACGGAAAGTGGGCATATGTTTTAATGAGAAATATCTCAACTTAAAAACTCAAAGGAAGCTCTCTGGGAGAATGCTTGTCAATGTGTGTCTTCAACTAACAGAGTTACAGTGTTGTGTGTTTGCAGCGGCTTGAAAACTCTTTCTGTGGAAAATCTGAAAACTGACATTTCCAGCAAAATCCTGTGTTTTATGAAATAGCAATAAGATTGCCTTTGAAATACAGAAGAAAAGTATCTGTGAAACTCCTATTGTGTGTGTTTCTTGAACTGAGATAGTTGAATCAACGCTTTGATTCAGCAGGTTAGAATCGAAGGACCCTAGGGGCTCCCCCAGACCCCCTGGCTGCTACGGACCCTCTGGCCAGAGGGCTGTGACTGGTTATATTGAACATTTGGTGTTACATGATACTAGGAACCATATCATAGGGAGATGATCATGTTATTCTATTTTTTCATATTAAGCACAATAACACTAGTTCTACTTACACCTCTGCAATATTGACAAAAATGTCATCCTCATCCCCCTTGACATTAGAATTGAAATCACAGGGGGATTTCACCCCTTGCAATGTTTAATTCAATATAATAATTTTTTTGTGTGGACATTTGTTACCAAATCAGAGCATGGTGTACTCCTTGTCATTTTGAGAGTATTACCATTTGTCCAGTATTATAATCCTGTCCTTCCCTGGATATTAGGAACAATAACAGAGGTCGGGTGTGCAGCCCCAGTCACATTGTGAGTAACATCATCTCTCATCCCCTAGATATTAGGAACAATATGACTGGGGGTTTGTGCTCTTCCTGAGATATTTCGAGTAATATGGTTTCCGTTTTTGGATATTAGAAACAATATTACAGTGATGGTGTATGCTTCCTTCGATATTGAGAGTATAATCATCCTCTCTTTCCAGGATATTAGAAACTATATCACAGAAGCTTTGTACACCTCCTGTGATATTGGAACTATCACAGAGTGTACGCTTGCTTTCACAATGAGAGTAATATCTACCTAGGATATTATGTTTAATATCACCAAATGTACACACATGGGTGTATACCCACTTTGATATTAGTAGTAATTTTTACCTGATATACTAAAAGTAATATCCCAGAATGTACTCATAATGTTTACATTTATTGGGATATTACAAAAATGTATATAATATGTACAATATGTACATTTATTGTGATGTACATGTGTGTACACAATGCATATGTACAATAAATGTACAAAATCTGTACAATATGTACATTTATTATGTCACAATATTATCATATATATAATCACAACATATATAATCACAATAATGTACATAACACATATCGCAATGAATGTACATATTGCACACATTATGTACATATGTATTGTGTACACATTACATCTACATTTATTGTGATAATACAATATGTACACGTGTACACAATGTACACGTTATGTACATATGTACAATGTGCACACGTGTACATATATGTGCACATTATGCACTTTAGATATACAATATGTACACGTGTACATAATGCACATATTATGTACAGATGTACAATATGTACACGTATATATAATGTGCACATTATATGTACATATTCATATTACATCATATTCCTAAGACAGATATGACATCCAAAATGTGAATACAACACCTGCAGTGCTCATATATATGTACATTATGTACATGTGTACATATAGGTGCACATTATGTACTTATGCACAGCCCCCTATCCCAGCTGCACAAGCACCACACCATGAGCAAGAGGATGCTGCATTGCCCTAGTTGCCAGCAGGTTGCATGTTGCCACTGCACTGTGAGCAAGAGGGCCCTGCAGTGGCCCTCCACCAGGAGGGGGCACCCAAGCCTGCCTTTTCAGATTCCTGATGCTCCACAGCATATGTGCATCGCATCACAGCCTTGCCCTGTGTCACGTCACAGCTGTCTGCAGAGTTGTGTTCTCAGTATAGACCTGGGGGGGGCACTTAGACCTCAGGGTAGAGTTGAGTCCTCCTGGGGCTTGGGTCTTACTGTAAGAGGGCCTTGCAGTGACCCTAGCCGCCAGAAGGGGGAAGGGGAATATCACCTGTAGCAGGAAGGCTCTGCAGTACCCATCCCCGGCAGGGGGCGCCCGAGCCTGCCTTTTCAGATGGCATCACAGCGCCAGAGTGCATTGAATCACAGCTGTCTGCCCAGTTGCATTTTCCTCAGTATAGACATGGGGGGCACTGAGAGTGCAGAGCTGCATTCTCCCCAGCATAGACATAGCAGGCACAGCCTCACTTTGGGACAACTCTGCCACATCCATGATGAGTAAAATCCTTCCTGTTTGCAGCCCAACTGCTTAGGTCAGAGACTAGTAAGAAGATCTCGGTGTGGCAAACTGGACACCCAAAGCCCCTCTGAATCCTGCACACCGAGCTTCTCCCGACCAAAGGCCTGGCAGCTGCAGTGCCAGGTGCACACCCACTGCATCCTCAGAACACAAATAGAGCATTCCTAAGGCAGATATGACATCCAAAATGTGAATACAACACCCACAGTGCTCATGTAGAAAACAGCTGTGATGCTAAGGCAAAGCCTCAGTCCACAAATGTTACTATAAAACCCGCACTGCTCATGCAGCCTGGCCAGTACAGCACTTTGAATCATCAACACTGACATATCAGTGCAAATGTAGAAACTAACATAAAAATAGGGCTTAGGGTGAGGATTAGGGCTAGGGGTTAAGGTTAGAGTTGGGGGTTGCCAGTTAGGCATTAGGATTTAGGGTTTAGAAGAATTTTAAGCAAAATAAATTTAAACAGTTTATTTGAGCAAAGGAATGATTCCTGAATAGTGTCTGAAGCACCAGAATGGAAAACAGGGCTTGGGGCTTCCAGCTGCTAGTGGTGGCAACTAAGTGAGGTTTCTCATTGGCTCCAGCTAGGCAACCGCCTGTTGTGGGGATGGTTCCCTCAGCGTTCCTAGTCATACAGCCAACTGGCAGCTAGGCTTTTTGTTATTGACTGGTTCGTTTGTTAATGTTTTTAAGTCAGTTTAAATGTCTCCAATTCGGTTTCTGTTTGCTTAGGCAAGACCTCAGGCTAACGGCTTCCTCCTATTTTGTTTAACATGCAAAACTATAATTCATTTTCATTTTACTTTACTGGCATTAATAGAAGTAAATTCACATTTTTGTTGTTATTCAGAAAGTTGGTTTCATTGGCAACCTATTTGTGATGGTGAATAAAATAATGTCTGTTAATCATTACAGTCTTATATTAGATGAAATATG
Source organism: Alouatta palliata (assembly GCA_004027835.1). Taxonomy (NCBI): domain Eukaryota; kingdom Metazoa; phylum Chordata; class Mammalia; order Primates; family Atelidae; genus Alouatta; species Alouatta palliata. The sequence goes on from PVKV010022509.1 coordinate 18,588, forward strand.
TTAACTCTATAAAGCTTTGTTATTAAACCATAACAAAAGTTGAGTTTCTTTTTTTTTTCTTTTTCTCCTAGGCTTTAACCATTTAAAATACACTCAAGCATCTATGAATAATGTGGATTCTTTCTGAGAAATTTGTCCTAAATGATTTCATCCTTGTCCGAATACCATAGATTGTCCTTTTAAAACCTAGATGGCATAGCGCACTCCACATGTAAGTTATACGGTATAGCCTATTGCTCCCAGGCGACAAACCTGTATAGCATGTCTCTGTACTGAATGCTGTAGTCAACTGTCACACCATGATGACTGTGGCTTGTGATCCCAAAATATGAGTCAGTCTTAGGCAATTTAGAACACTTATTTTGCCAAGGTTAGGAACATGCCCATGACAGCCTCAGGAGTTCCTGACAACATGGGCCCAAGGTGATCAAGGTAGAGCTTGCTTTTATACATTTTGTAGAGACAGGGGACACCAATCAATATGTGTAAGATGCACAGTCGTTTGGCTCAGTAAGGTGGGACAACTGGAAGTAAGAAGTGGGGGTGCTTCCAGGTCAGAAGTAGATAAAACAAAAGGTTGCATTCTTTTTAATCCTTGATCAGCCTTCCACTGAATACAATTTAGTCTGGTTTAGTGAATCTGCATTTTTACATATACAGTAGGACAGAGAAATGACGTGATCTTGGCCCACCACAACCTCTGTCTCCCAGGTTCAAGCGATTGTCTTGCCTCAGCCTCCTGAGTAGCTGGGATTACAGGCATGCACCACCATGCCTGGGTAATTTTTGTATTTTTAGTAGAGATGGGCATCCACTGTGCCCAGCCTACTATCGGTATATTTGCTGTGGTTGAGTATCCTGTTCAGATATTTACCCATTTTTAAAATCACATATATACTGTGTAAATATCTTCTCACGTCTAAGACACGTCTTTTTGTTCTCTGAATACAGTTTTTCTCTGAATACAGTAGAATACTTAGTTTTATAAAGTCTGTTATCAATATTTTCATGAATTGGAATTTGATGTTGCCTGTTAAAACTCAACACCAAATTCAATGTCATCTAGATTTTATTTTAGATTTTTTATAGTTTTGCATTTCAAATTACTGTCTCTGGACAATTTTCAGTAGGTTTTTGTTTTTCTTATTTTGTGTATATATTTGTTTCATTCCACATGGTTTCCAAAGTCTTCCATCACCATTTTTGGGAAGGATATGCCTACAGTGGGCTTCACTTTGGCTTGAGTTTCCAAAATTATTACATTTAATAAATTGAATATTGAATTTTATTGGTATTTCAGGACAGCCAGGCGGGGGTGCACATCCTCCGAGAAACTGAGCAAGAGTGTCTGTGCTGAGCTCTGGCGCCACCAGAGGGCGCGCGAACTCACTCCTCACTAACTTCCCTCTGAGGTGCCAGAAGCAGCGAGGAGCTTCGACTTCCTCAGGGCAGCACGAGGGTCATGTCAACTAAGTCTTGTTCATTGGTGAGTAAAAAGCTTCCTTTCCATGGCCCTGAGTGCAGAGAAGAGAGTCTTTAGAGTACTCAGCAAAGGAAGAAATTCATCTAGAAAAATGAAATTCCCAAATCTCATCGTGATGACTACACCCTGATATCATTGTCAACGTCCCAGACACAGTGGCTGCTAAGATATGTTCTCACAGTGGCCTCTAGTATAATAATCACACAGTTCCCTAACATTACTATGATATTCATACCGTGCCCTAACACCAATATTATATCCACACCATACTCAAACTCTAATCTGATATCCACACCATTGTTTCTAATACTAATATAATACTATCCACACTGTGCCCTAATGCTAATGTAATATCTGCCTTGTTCTCCAACACCAATGTAATATGTGCACCATGCCCTAACACTAATATCTACACTGTACCATAACACTAATGTATTCACACTGTAGCCTCCAATACTAATAAATATAATAGTATCTACTATGTGGAGTCTGTTGATATTGAGGCTTTTATAAGAGTTCACAGCTTTGGATGAAGCCTAGCCTCTATAGTGGATTTTGGTGATGTCTCTGCTTTTCTGGCATAGTATTGATATGGTTGTTTTAAAAAGTAATTTACTTTTTAATAATGTCATACTTCTGGGAAATTTCCAGTAGTAGTGCAAAATATAACCTGTTTCTTTTCTTAGAGTCCCCAGCAGATATTGCTGTACCAGATTTGCAGTGTCCCACAAAATACTCCAGTATATTTTGCCCAAAGCATGAAAACTCTCCTAGGTTACCACCACGTAACCCTTAGATCAGGAAATCAACATGGTTCCTACGTGATAATTCAGTTCACAAACTCATTTCACTTTTACCTCCTGCCCCGCCTGGGAGTATAATGTGTTTCTTCATTCTGATCCAGTTTTCCTGACACTGTTCCCAAGACTTTCCTGCATATTTATGATCTTGACACATTTAAAGAGCATATGAGTTTTTGTTTGAACACCTGTTTTCAGGTATTTGGTGTATATAGCTAGGAATGGAATCAATGAGTCATACGGTAAATCTATTTGTAACCATTTGAAGAAACTCCAAATTATTTGACACATATGCTGCACCATTTCTTATTGTCACAAGCAGTGTTTCATAGTTCAAGTTTCCCCACATCTTTGTCAACACTTGTTTTTTTTTTTTAAAGGCAATTTTAAAGTGCTTTAATTTCAAATGGTGCTTTTTTGTGCCATCCTAACTTTATATCACCTTTTTTTATTGCATTTTAGATTTTGGGGTACATGTGACAAACAAGCAAGATTGTTGCATAGGTACACACATGGCAGTGTGATTTGCTGCCTTCCTCCTCATCACCAATATCTGACATTTCTCCCCATCCTGTCTCTTCCCAACTCCCCAGCCCCCGCTGTCCCTTCCCTATTTCCCCCCGACAGAACCCAGTGTATGATGCTCCTCTCCCTATGTCCGTGTGTTCTCCTTGTTTAACAACCACCTATGAGTGAAAACATGCCATGTTTGATTTTCTGTTCTCATGTCAGTTTGCTGAGAATGATGGTTTCCCGATTCATCCATGTCCCTACAAAGGACATGAACTCATCGTTTTGATGGCTGCATAGTATTCCATGATGTATATGTGCTACATTAGTATAACTATTCTAGTGTGAGTTAAGGGGTATCTCTTTATGGTTTTAATTATGACTAATGATGTTAAGCATCTCTCCAGTGCTTGCTTGTGAAATGCGTATTAAAGTACTTCATTAGTTTTTAGATTGGATTGTGTTTCTTGTGGAGTTGCAAAAGTTATTTATACATTTTGGATAACAGACACTTATGAAGTATCTACTGTGAAGATTTTTTCTTCCGTATTGTGAGTTACTGGAACATAATAAGAGTTTATGTGTGGTCTCTGCCCCAGTGTCCTGAGGCAGAGCGCTAAGCGTTTGGAATATATGAAGTGATGTGTCTTTGTATGTTAATGAGATGACTGATGGCTGAGGGCACCTGGACAGCCTCAGTGGGGCTGGTTGCCAAAGAAACCAACCTTGCCATTAGAGAATTTGAAATTTCAGCCTCCCTCCCGTCTCTGTGAAGGTTAGAGGTGCTGATGGTTGGGTTGAATACCTAAAGGCGCTGTTGGGAACATGATAACACAGTGGTCCACAGCTTTTTGACACCAGGGACTGGTTTTCTGGAAGATAGTATTTCTATGGCTCAGGGCGGGGTGCATGGATTTTGGATGATTCAAACACATTACATTTATTGTACATTTATTATTATTACACTGTAATATGTAATGAAATAATGATTTCAGATTGTCTTCTTGCAACTGGATGGTCCCATCTTGGGGTGATGGGAGACAGTGACAGATCATCAGACATGAGATTCTCATAAGGAGCATGCAGCCCAGATACCCCACATGTACAGTTCACAATAGGGTTCATGCTCCTATGAGAATCTAATGCCACTGCTGATCTGTCAGGAGGCGGAGATCAAGCAGTGATGCACGTGATGGGGAGTAGCTATAAACAGAGGTGACACAATGCTTGCCTTTCCTCCTCTCACCTCCTGCTGTATGGTCCAGTTATTGAGAGGCTGCAGACTGGTACCAGTCTGTGAGCTGGGGGTTGGGGACTCCTACTCTAACAGACCAGGTCCTTGTCCTCAAGCAGAAAGCCCCAGATGATAAGCATGGCAACATTTTGTTCAAGCTAGAAAAAAGCGTCACTGCAAGTTGAGCCCAGTGACTCATGCTTGTAATCCCAGCACTTTGGGAGGCCCAGGTGGGTGGATCATGAGGTGGATAGTTCGAGACCAGCCTGGCCAACAGAAATGCAAGTATTAGCCAGGTATGATAGCGTGTAATCCCAGCTACTCAGGAGGCTGAGGCAGAAGAATCATTTGATCCCAGGAGATGGAGGTTGCAGTAAGCCAAGATCATGCCGCTGTACTCCAGCCTGTGCTACAGAGTGAGATTCCATCTCAGAGAAAAATGAAAGAAAGAAAGAAAAAGAAAGAAAGAAAGAAAGAAAGAGAGAGAGAGAGAGAGAGAGAGAAAGAAAGAAAGAAAGAAAGAAAGAAAGAAAGAAAGAAAGAAAGAAAGAAAGAGAAAGAAAGGAAAAAGAAAATAGGATCATTGTAAGCATTATTGCATGATGAGACTCTGAAACTCAATTTACTTGGGCTTGTCCCTCCATGCTATCCTTTTGTTACCCCACGGACCAAGCCACCCTCCCCCTTGTTGTCCTGAAGAACTCAGCAAACTGTCCATCTGAAAAACACTCACCTAGTGGTAAAAAGCCTAGCCTATGGCATTGGACTGCCCAGGTCCAAATCCCAGCGCCAGCACTGACTAGCTGGTTGATCCTGACAAGTAGATCATCTTTCTCAGCCTCCGTGTTTCCATCTGCAAAATGGGCATATTAATCATCACAGCAGCTGATTGTGAGAATAATTTAATGGATCTGGGCTGAGCCATGACAGCTTTGATTTTTAGAAAATCTTTCAGGAGATTCTAAGTATGTGTTAAGGATCAAGAAACACTAATCTAATTACACCTGTCACAATGAAATATTTCTTATTGATTATAATGGTTGTGATTCTTATTGTAGTTATATAATTAAAAATAAATATATAATATATATTCTAATAAGTATTTACTATTATTTGAGATGGAGTCTCGCTCTGTCTTCCAGGCTGGAGTCCAGCGAGTGGTGCAATCTCGGCTCACTGCAATCTCCCAGGTTCAAACAATTCTTCTGCCTTAGCTTTTTGAGTAGCTGTGATTACAGGCACCCACCACCACACCTGGCTACTTTTCATACTTTTTGGTAGACATGGGATTTTCCCAAGTTGGCCAGGCTGGTCTGAAACTCGTGACCTCAAGTGATCCACCCACCTCGGCTTCCCAAAGTGCTGGGATTACAGGCATGAGACACTGCGCCTGGCCACAGTGAAATTAATAACACCCCCTTCTCTCTCTGGGAAGACTGAGATAGATGATAATTTATATCAGAAGTTCATTAACTTTTTCATAAATGACCAGTTGTGTATATTTTAGGCTAGTGGGCCAGACAGTTTCTGTCTCAACTGCTCAAAACATGAAATATAGAAATAAATGGATTTGGCTGTGTTCCAATAAAACTTTATTGATAAGAGTAGGCAGTAGGCAGGATTTGGTCTCTGGGCCATGGTTTGCCTTCCCCTGGATTATTAGCCATGGGACATGGAAAGAACAAGACCTCTGCAGGGTCACACACGAGCCAGTGAGTAGCAGGACGGTTTGTTCAGTGGGAGAGATTTCCTGCTGCAGCTGCTGCCTCTGGCCTCTCTGATGCAGAGGCTGGCCAGGTCAGGGGTCTCCTGGAACTTGCCTCTTGTGCCCTGTAGGTGCCAGGAGTGATTGCATCATGATACACGGTGCCACCTCTGCCTGGTTCCAGGAAAGCCCTCCCTGCCTCCACAGATACAGAATGACATCCATGGAAAGCAGCCTCATGTTTTTGGGGAGAAGCTGCGTGGGGCTCCTGCCAACTTTCACCTGAGGGGTGGTTCAGGCAGCCTCGGATGGGAGGGTGGGTTAGGTTGGGATGGGGCTCTACCAGGAAGGTTCCCAGGATGCTCCTGTACCTCCTGCAGGTGGGGACCTGTACAGCATAGACCTGCATCTCCTGCAGATGGGGACAACGGCATTTCCACGTTCAGCCTCATTGGCTTTGCTCAATTCTGTGCCACATATATCAGTCCCAGATCATTATCATCTACAGCCCCCAATTCCATGGCTTGGACTTTGTGGCCAAAAAATCTCAGCCAGCCCTGAAACTCCATAAGAAGGGAGAGAATATGTCCTGGGCATTATTTGTATTGGTTGTCATTCACTGGCTTCATTGATGTAGCACTAACTATGGGCCATGCTCTGTTCTAGGTACTGGGGAGTAGGTGAAAGAAATAGACAAGGGCCCTGCTCTCTTGGGGTGATGTGGTGATAAGGGTCAGGCCGAAACAGGAATCCTGGGCAGGGGGACAAAGCACGATGTCATGCCTAGTGAGAGAAAGCTTACCATTCAAGCCGAGCTCATAAGGAAAGACAGTGAGCCATGCAGGTGTCTGGGAGAAGAGTTTTGATTTTTTTTTTTTTTTGGAAACAAAGTCTTGCTCTATCTCCCAGGCTGGGGAGCAATGGCATGATCTTGGCTCACTGCAACTTCCACCTTCGGGGCTTAAGCGATTCTCCTGCCTCAGCCTCCCGAGTAGCTGGGATTACAGGTGTGCACCACCACATCAAGCTCATTTTTGTATTTTTAGTAAAGATGCGGTTTCACTATGTTGGCTGTGCTGGTCTCCAACTTTCAACCACAAGTGATCCACCTGCCTCATCTCCCAAAGTGCTGGGATTACAGGCAAAAGCCACCATGCCTGGCGTGGGAGAAGAGCCTTCTAGGCAGTGGAAATGGCATATGCAAAGGTCCTGGGTCAGGACTATGCCTGGACTTGGGTTTTCCAACCTCAGCATCATTGATATTTTGGGCTGAAACTTCATTGTTGGGTTCTGTCCTGTGCATTATGGGATGTTTAGCTGACCCCCAGTCTCTACCCACTAGATGCCAGCAACACCCCCTACCAGTTGTGACATCCAAAAATATCTCTAGATCTTGCCAAATGACTCGGGGGATGCTGTCATCCCCAGTTGAGAACTACTGACCTATTGTATTCAAGAAACAGCAAGGAGATCAACGTGGACAAGAAAGAGCAGCTGAGGCACAGAGTAGAAGGAGCTGGGATGTCGTTCATGATCATCAGGACTTAGACTTTGACCCTGAGTGAAATGGGAGTGCTGACGGGTTTAGCTGGGAAGTGTTAAGAGCTGACTTGGGTTTTTTGTTTGTTTGTTTTTTTTTTGAGATGGAGTCTCGCTCTGTTGCCAGGCTGGAGTGAAGTGGTGTGATCTCAGGTCACTTCAACCTCCACCTCCCTGTTCAAGCAATTCTCCTGCCTCATGTCCCAAGTAGCTGGGACTACAGGCACCTGCCACCACACCCAGCTAATTTTTATATTTTTAGTAGAGAAAAAGTTCCTCCATATTGGTCAGGCTGGTCTCGGACTCCCAATCTCAGGTGATCCGCCCACCACAGCCTCCCAAAGTGCTGGAATTACAGGCGTGAGCCACCGCCGACTTGGGTTTTAACAGATCCCTCTGGTCATGGGGTGGAGGAAGGGCTGTGGGAGATGGACAGGAGTGGGGCGGGACCAAGATCAGGGGCAGGGAGGGGAGGAAAGAGCCTACTTATTGCAGGAGCCAAGGCAGGAGGCCAGGCTGGTAAAACCTTCAGGCTACTGCCAACTCTGTGTGCACTTGGGTGGACGTGCATGCATGTGTGTGCACAGTGTGAGTGTGTGCACACATCTATGCATGTGAGCATGGATTGCTTGGGTATGTGCATGCGCTTGTGTGCGTGGATGTGTGCCTACATTGTGTGTGTTGCTTTCCACGCTAACATGCTTGTATGAGTGTACAAATGTGCATGTGTGTGTGCATACTTTGTGTGTGTATGTGTGTGTGTGTGCACATGCACAGATGTGCACAGGATGGTTGCTCAAACAGCCAGATAAGGACTGGGAAAGGGACAGCCCCACAGGTGCTCTTAGACTCCTGGAGCAGGAAAGCTCAGCTAAGTCTGGGGCTCACCCTTCCTCAAAGATGAAGGCTGGGCCCTAACCAATGTCATGTCTCCTTGCATTCAAAGAATAAATCTCACCATGCCCCAGGGCTGTTTCCTGGCTGTAGTCGGTCCACTGGGGACAGGGAAGTTCTCCCTGCTGTCCATCCTCTTTGGGGAGCTGTAAAACGTAGAGGGGTTTGTGAGCATCAAAGTGAGGCCACCCCTGCGTGTCTGCTAGGATGTCCCCATCATCCTGAAAGTCCCCCTTCCTTGCTGCCTTTCCACCCCTCCCCATTCCAGCCAAGCTCACTTTCATTCATTCCCTTGACCACCCATCCACTGAGAGCCCAGCTCCCACTTGCTGCTCAAAACCTGCCATACCTCTATCCCCATCATCCTTCTGTGACCAAAGTAAGTTGTGTTTTAGTGTTCAGTGGCCTACATGCTCCAGGAGGCCTGGGTGCAGAACACCTCTGTGGTGGAGAAAGTGTGCCTCAGGCAGAAGCTGGACCCAGTCTGGCTGGGAAGAGTCCTAGAGACCTGTGCCCTGCGGGCCAGATGTGGATAGTTTCCCTGGAAGAGTCCACACTTCAATTAGGTAGAAGGTGAGAATCTCAGGGTCTTTTGGGTCAGGGAGGCATTGCAGTTGGGAGTCATTTGGGTCTCTGACTCATCATGTGCAGTATGATGGAGAAATGCAGGGAGTGGTCAGGGAATTGGGGAAGAAGAAGGGCTCACCTCATGGTCAAGCACATACTAGGTGCTCAATAAATAATCATTAATCAGCAAATAGAAATGGACACAAAGAGAGACATAGGAGTTGTGGTAGGGATTGGCTGTGAGTGTCTGTGACAACTGAGAGTGAGATGACTAGACTCCTCTCTTACTGTGCCCTGCCTTGCTGGGTAACATTGATCTAATTGCTTCCCCTCTCTGGGCCTCACCAAACGGTCTGGACAGGGATGTCCAAGACACAGGATATATGCATCTGGAGCTATGGATTAGGCAGGAGCTGGCACACTGTGACTTCCAGGCCAAATACAGCCCTCCATTTGTGTATATGTGTGTGTGTGTGTGTGTGTGTGTGTGTGTGTGTGTGTGTGTGTGTTTGAGATGGAGTCTCACTCTGTTGCACAGGCTGGAGTGCACTGGTGCAGTCTTGGCTCACTGCAACCTCCCCCTCCCATATTCAAGAAATTCTCCTTCCTCAGCCTCCTAAGTAGCTGGGATTATAGGCGCATGCCACCACACTTGGCTAATTTTTATGTTTTTAGTAGAGAGTGTTTCACCATTTTGGCCAGGCTCATCTCAAACTCCTGACCTCAGGTCATCTCCTCATTTCCCTCAGAGTCAAAGTCCAAGTCGTGATGATCCCTGGCAAGGTCTTGTCACCTTGCTCTGATATTCATCATCCCCATCTCCCTTCATCATCTCCTGGCTTCACTCCAGCCTCCAGAGTCTCTGTGATGTTCCCTGATCCCACGCAGCACACTCTGTACCCAGGGCCTTTACAGCTGCTGTTTCCACTGTTGGATATCTCTCCCCAGGAGTCCCCAGGACTCATCCCTCACTTCTATCACATTCACGGAGAAGCCTTCCCAGATTACCTTATCCACCACCTCCACTGCAACCCTGCTCATGCTAGTGCTCATTACACAAACACCTGCTTTGCCTTGCCTTGCCTTGCCTCGCGTTGCCTTGCCTTGCCTTTCCCTTCCTTTCCTTTCCTTTCTCTTCCTTTCCCTTCCTTTCCCTTCCTTTCCTTCCCTTTCCTTTCCTTTCCTTTCCTTTCCTTTCCTTTCCTTTCCTTTCCTTTCCTTTCCTTTCCTTTCCTTTCCTTTCCTTTCCTTTCCTTTCCTTTCCTTTCCTTTCCTTTCCTCTTTTTTCTTATCTTTTCCTTTCTCCTTTCCTTTCCATTTTTTTCCTTGAGACAGTCTTGCTGTGTTCCCCAGTCTGGAGTGCAGTTGTGCAATCTCTGCTTACTGCAACTTTCACCTTTCAAGTTCAAGCAATACTCCCACCTCAGCCTCCTGAGTAGCTAGGATTAAAAGCAGGTGCCACTATTTTTGTACTGTACTTTTAGTAAAAATGGGATTTCAACATGTTGACCAGGCTCATCTCGAACTTCCAACCTCAAGTGATCCACTCACCTCGGCATCCCAAGGTGCTGAGATTACAGGCGTGAGCAACTGCACCTGGCTACACCTACTTTAGTATTTATTCTTCATAGCACTTTCCACTTGATGTGCTGTCTGTGTTACTGGTTTGTTTGTGGATTGCCTGTCTCTTTCCTCTCATTAGAATGACAGATCTATTCAGATAGCAGAAACTTTGTTTCATTCACTGCTGTTTCCCCAAAGACTAGAACCCTGATGGGGATATGATAACCAGACAGTGGTTTTTAATGGAATGAATTAATGTAAGAATGAATGAATGTGTCATCTGAGTCTAGATTACAGAGAAAAAAAGAATGAATGAATGGCCGGGTGTAGTGGCTCATGTCTGTAGTCCCAGCAATTGGGGGAGCCAAGGCAGGCAGATTGCTTGAAGTTAGGAGTTATAGACCAGCCTGGTCAACATGGTGAAACTCCATCTCTACTAAAAATACAAAAATTAGCCAGGCATAGTGGCACACCTGTAATCCCAGCTTCATGGGAGGCTGAGGCTGAAGAATCGATTGAACCCAGGAGGTGGAGGTTGGGGTGAGTTGAAATCATGCCACTGCACTCCAGCATGGATGGAAGAGTGAGACTCTATCTCAAAAATAAATAAGAATAATTTTAAAAAGGAATGCATGAAAGACAAGAAAGTCTAGATAGAAGGAGTAAGTGATAGTAATCAATAGTACACAAGGGAAGTCATAGTGAATGATAATTTATTTGTAAATTTCAAATAAATTTACAAATTTATTTGAAGACAAGAATTGTCATGCACTCGATATGAAAGATAAATATTTGAGGTGATGACTATCTCAGTTACCCTGATATGATCATTACATACTGTCTACATCAGGGGTCCCCACACACCCTGGCCACGAATCAGTACTAGTCTGAGGTCTGTTAGGAACTGGACAGGCAGCACTGCAGGCGAGCAGTGGGCAGGTGTGTGAGGCTTCGTCTGTGCTTACAGCCACTCCTTATTGTTTGCATCACCACTTAAGCTCCACCTCTAGATCAGTGGCAGTTTTAGATTCTCATAGAAGCACAAACCCTACTGTAAACAGCACATGCAAGGGATCTCGGCTGCATGCTTCTTCTTCTTCTTCTTCTTTTTATTTTTTTTTTTTGAGATGCAGTCTCACTCTTTGCCAGGTTGCAGTACAGTGGCACATGCTTGGCTCATTGCAACCTCTGCTTTTCATGTTCAAGCCATTCTCCTGCCTCAGTCTCCTGAGCCTCTGGGATTACAGACACATACCACCACGCATGGCTAATTTTTGTATTTTTTTAGTAGAGACAGGGTTTCACCATTTTGGCCAGGCTGGTATCAAACTGCTGACCACGTGATCCACCCGCTTTGGCCTCCCAAAGTGCTGGGATTACAGGCATGAGCCACCATGCCCCACAGCTGCAGATTTCTTATAAAAATCTAATGCCTGATGATCTATCACAGTCTCCCATTGCTCCAAGAGGGACCATCTAGTTTCAGCAAAACTAGCTGAGGCTCTCACTGATTTTACATTATGGTGAGTTGTGTAAGTATTTCGTTATATTTTACAATGTAATAATAATAGAATCAGGCCAGGCACAATGGCTCATGCCTATCATCCCAGCACTTTGGGAGGGTGAGGAGGGCAGATAACCTGAGGTCAGGGGTTCGAGACCAGCCTGGACAACATAATGAAATGTCATCTCCACTAAAAATACAAAAAATCAGCCAGATGTGGTGGCAGGCACCTGTAATCCCAGCAACTTGGGAGGCTGAGGCAGGAGAATTGCTTGAACCCAGCAGGCAGAAGTTGCAGTGAGCCAAGATCATGCCATTCCACTCCAGCCTGGGTGACAAAAGCAAAACTCCATCTCAATTAATAATAATAATAATAATAGAAGTAAAGTGTACAATAAATGTAATGTGCTTGAATCATCCTGAAAGCACCCCTCTACCCCCAGGTCTATGGAAAAGTTGTCTTCTACAAAACTGATCCCTGGTGCCAAAATGGTTGGGGACCACTGCTCTACAGGTCTCAAAATATCACCTGTGCCCCTCAAATAGGTACAACTATTGCATATGGATAAAAACTAAAATAAATCAATTAAAATTTAAAATAAAAATAAGTAGGACTGAAAATTTACCACTGGATCTTGGAATAGGGAAATGAATGGTGTCCTCATTAAAGGTAGTCTCAGTGTAGAAAGGGAACAGAGATTGGACTCAAATGGATACAGAGAGTGAGTAGGAGACAGAGTAGCTTGGGAAGCGCAGGAAACTCCTCCAGGAAGTGTGCTGGGAAGGGGAGAATTGAGGCTGGTAAGGATGGAGGGGATGCTGGCTTGGGAGTGAGTACCTTTAAAGCTGAGCATGTGCCCAGGGAACAGACATGGGGAGCTACTCCTCACCATTATTGGCAGATGTGCCCCAACTTGTTCCTGCCTGGGCTCCCCAGTTTCACCCTGTAGATGCAGACTCAGGACACTGTCCCTTTTGTGGCCACAGGGCATGAATCTCTCAGGGACCAGAAGCAGCAGCTGAACCTTGCCTGGGCTGTGTACGAAAAGCAGCTGTGTACTTGCTAGATGACCCCTTGGTGGCTTTGGTTGCCCACATCAGCCAGCACGTCTTCAACCAGGTGATTGGGCCTGTTGGGCTACTCCAGAAAAGACTAAGTTTGGGAACATGTGTCAGAGGGCACAGGGCAAAGGCAGTGGATGCCTTAGCATCCAGTCCTAACCCAAGTTTCCCTCACCGCCCCCTTCCACTTGAATCAAATTTTTCTCTTTGTATTGGTCAGTTTTTGCTGTGATAATGCCACATAAAAAACAACCCCTGAGATTCCATCAGCTTACAACAGCAGCTGTTTCTTGCTTATGTGTCTGTGGTTTAATTACTACAGCTCTGCCTTGGATGATTGGCCTGGGTCAGATGGATGCCTTGTCTTCTTGAGATAAGCTGAAGGAGTCCCCTCTGTTTCTCTGTTTGGAAATGTTATTTTCAAGAAAGATGACAGGTGCACAAGAAGGGGAGCTCTCCCCACTCTGAGTCCAGGGACAATACTCCCACCCCTACCCCGTGCTCCAGGAGGCTGGCCAAGCACATGTGTATAACTTTTCTTTCTTTCCCCTTCCCTTCATTCCGCGGTCCCTTCCCCTCCATCCCTCTTTCTCTCTCTCCTTCTGTCCTCCCTTCCTCCCTTCCTTCCTTTCTTCTTTTTGATGGAGACTTGCTCCATCACCTAGGATGGAATGCAATGGTGCAATTTCAGCTCACTGCAAACTTCACCTCCCAGTTTCAAGTGATTCTCATACCTCAGTTTCCCAAGTAGCTGTGACTACAGGTGTGTGCCACCATGCCAAGTTCATTTTAATATTTTTAGTAGAGACAGGGCTTAGCCATGGTGACCTGGCCGGTCTTGAACTCCTGCCCACAAGTGACTGACATGCCTTGGCCTCCCAAAGTGCTGGGATTACAGGCATGAGTCATGGAATGTGTCCACATGTGTGTTAACTTCTGACCCTTTCCTGCCCAGACACAGATTCTCATGACCCACACTCCACATTCTGCCACAGGCTGATTGGATCATGGTGCTGGCAGATAGGGCCATTGTAGAGATGGGTTCCAACCAGGAGCTTCTGCCCAAGAAGGGGGTCGTCATGAGTGTTCTGGATCAAGTCAGAAAGCTAGGAGATAGAGGAGAAGAAGGTACTGGGTGGGCTTTGCTGATTCTCCATGCCTGGCTCTTGCCACCCTTGAGGAAAAAGACTCAAAGTGTCCTACTGGCAAGAGTGGATTGCTCTGGTCACACCTTCTCTGCAGGCTTATGCCCAGAAGCAGACAGCTCTCCAATAGGTCACCTCTCTCCAAGAAGAGCCCATAACACCATCTACGAGCCAGGGGCTGTGCTAAGTGCTTCTGTAAAAAATACAGTATTTCATTTGATTCTCACTGTAGCCTCAGAGGTATGTGAAGTTACTGCTGTCACTTTACAGATGAGAAAAGAGAGTTAAATCACTTGCCCAAGGTCACCAGATTAGAACTTGAGTGTGTGCAACTCCAGAGTCTATGCTTGCAGTTGCTATGGAGACAGCACAAGAAGGTTTTGGTGCCTAGAAAGCTACAACATGCCAGCTAGAGTTTCTGATAATCTAAAGAACACAAAGTCCACTGGATACATGACAAACTTCTGGAAGTAAAGTTGCCAAACCAAGCTCATCGACAGTGACTGAAAAGTAGAAACTCATAGCACATCACATACATTAGCTCACTGAACCAACTTAATGCCCCTGTGAGGCTGGGGGCATTTCCACTTCACAGGTGAGGAAACTGAGGCCCAAAAGGTAAGGAACTAGTCCCAGGTCACATGGCTTATAAGTGACAGCACTGAGATTTGCACACAAGCAACTTGATTCCAGAGATTGTGTTTTTTAATCACTAGGCTTTCTACTATCCCTGCATGACAAAGCAAGGACTCACACCCAGGTCTCCCTCAGTCTCAGATGTTGTCTCTTCTGAAAACATCTGCTTAACATTGGCCCACCCTGGCTAAAAACACTAAGTGTTGATTCACAGTGTCCCAGTCCTGAAGCTTGCAGCTAGGACTTGCCTGTTTGTATTGGTAAGCTTTTGCTGCCATGATGCTGTGTAACAAATAGCCCCCAACTCTCAGCAGCTTACACTAGCAATTATTTCTTGCTCACAGGCCTATGGTTAAACTTCTACACCTCTGCCTTCAGTTATTGACCACATCTGGGGGATACTGTTGGGGAGGTGTTCTTTCTGGGAGAGATGGCACCTGAGGGTTGGTGGGAGTAAGACAGAAAAGTGCATTCCAGAAAGAAGGAACTGCTTGACCAAGGCTTCCGGGAGAAACAGAGATGACTTTATAAAGTGTTCACGCCTGTTTTACCAACGTCAAGTTCACAGCAGGTGCTCAATTATATTCACTGAGTGAAAAAATGAATGAATGAGTGAACGCCTGAATGATGTTTCTGGAAGAACTCAGAGTGGGGTGTTGAGGTTGCTGGAGGGGTGGCAGGAGTCAGAACAGGAAAAATAGATGGTCAGAGCAGTTAAGGCCACATGGTCAGTGGGTGTCAAAGTGAGTATCTGGGCAATGTTGTGTGACAGGACTCTTTTGACCTTTTATCAGATGGTGACAATCTGATAAAAAGAGATGACAAGGTAAAAATTTAAAGTGGTATACAGAAGGGAAGAGATCCAAGATGGCCGATTAGGAGCAGCTGAGGATTGCAGCTCCCAGTGAAAGCGTGGAGGGTGAGTGGACGCCACATTCCCAGACGGATTTTTATTGCCCACCGACCAGGAGATTCCCAGGGGGAGGAGCCCCACGGGTCGCCAGCGCACCTAGTTTGGCCGGCGCCGCTGTTTTCGCCGGCTCGGCTGTTTTCGCCTCCGCAGGCGTTTTCGCCGCCGCTGTGTGGAGCGCCGCCGCGGCGCAGCAGTTCCCAATACAAAATACGTGGGTCCGGGTGCCGTTTTAGCTGGCAATTGGAACTCCGGGAAGGCAGAGCCGCCCATTCATTTGATTAAAAAAGGGGACTGAAACAGACAGCCAGGCCAGGAGATTTCCCAGGCAAAAAAACGCCAGCTCCCGCGGTTTCAGCCGGCGCAGTGGGTCACCGCACGGGAAATCATACAGATCCCGGCGCCTTTTCAACAGGCGGCTGGAACACCTGGGAGACAGTCGATCATTCAACTAAAAAAGACGCTCTGAGGCAGGGAGCCAGGTGATCAGGCTCGGCTGGTCCCACCCCCACAAAAAAACAGCCATTGGAAACTCTAGGGATCGAGAGTTTCACAGCAAGCACAGCTGAACCCGGGACGGTCCAGCTCTGTGGGGGAGGGGCGTCCGCCATTACTGAGGCAGTCTGCCACTGCGGAGGTAGTTTGCCATTGCAGAGGCAGTGCTAACTACTCCGGTATAAACTGGACTGCAGGGAAGTTCACACGGCAGCTGGGCGGAGCCCAGACCAGCTCAGCAAAGCCTCTGCAGACAGTGAGTAGGCTACCTCATCGCTGGGCAAGGCAGTCCTGAGAAAAAGGCAGCAGCACAAGAGAAACTCATAAATAAAGCCCTAACTCCCCGGGACAGAGCACCTGGGGAAAAAGAAAAAAAGGGGTTTATGAGTTCTGCTGCAGCAAACTTAAACGTACCTGCCCAGCAACTCTGAAAGAACAACGGAGCTCACAGCTCAGCATTTGAGCTTCTATAAAGAATACTGTCACCTCAAGCAGCTCCCTGACCCCCGTATATCCAACGAGTCACCTCATAAAGGAGAGCTCAGACTGACA
>PVKV010022510.1:0-35194 GCA_004027835.1 Alouatta palliata
GGAGGAAGGCAGCAAGTCACACTGCCATGTGTGTACCTATGTAACAATCTTGCATGTTCTTCACATGTACCCCCAAACCTAAAATGCAATAAAAAATATTAAAAAAAAATGTTTGGGGAGAAAGGCAGAATTTGTATTATGAAATCTTCCTTCATTCTTATCTTTTATTTATTATTCGTGTGAGAATCATTTGTTAAAAAATAGAGTCCCCATCTTTCAGAGATTTATACTGAAGTATTTGTGGGTGAAATGATATGATATCCAGGATTTGTTTAAAACTAATACAGTGGGTGGAGGCTGGGGAATGAGCAAGTAGATCAGTGAACCAAGCTTGGCTGTATGCCAGTCACTGTGGGAGCCAGGTGATAAGCACAAGGAGCATTGTTATACTATTCTCTCTACTTTTGCATGTGCTCAAAATGCATACTAAAAAGCTAAAAACATAATGATAAAGTCAGAATGTGCAGCTACTATCTGCTCCCATGTATACATTCTCTGGTGCATATTGAATGTCCAATTTTTCTTTTCAAAACAGGCAAGCATGAATTTCTGTCAAGCTGAGGCAGAAATTATGTTGCTACAGCAATTCTTCACCACATTAAGTGGTTGTAGAGTCAAAATGGTAGCAGGTTTTTTGTTTTGTTTTGTTTTTCCAGGAGAGATCTTCATATAAGAAAGAGAAACCCATCCCAAAGATCCCTGCCAGGTCCCGTTCCCTAAAAGAGCTTCCCTCCCACTGCCTACCATAAGGGGCTGAGGGGTATAGGCTTCCACAGTTTCGAGCCAGGAAGAATAGAGGACAAGGAGTCCCTGGGGCAAATTCGTGGGGGAAGCCACCTAAATTGAGGGTTCTGACTCTGTTGGCTGGGGCTTCATAACTCAGGTAGGGCCACTGGTGGACAAGCAAAGAGATCCCCTTATCAGGAAGCCGCCCCATCAGGAAACATCTGTTTCTTTCCTTTCATGCCCTTTCCTGACATATGCAACTGATCAATGACAAGGAATGGGGCCCAGTCCCCACTTCCTGCACATGGGACTCTGTTTCCATAGAGGCCCACTATGTGTCTTTAGAATCACAAGAAAACCATTATTTGGCAGGGAATCTCAGGGCATCATTAAGTCCATCCCCTGCCTTCATAGAGAAAGTCTCTAAATCATTCCATATGTTGGCTCCCACAGCAACATGAGGGAAGAGGGAGCCCAAGCAAGAGCCATTAGGGTTAATTTCACAGCACAGAAAAAACAGGCCCTCCTGGCTTTGCTCGCTGAAGGGATTAGATGGGGTGTCCATCCCTTGACTGTTTGCTGTATTATCCTGGGCAAGTAATTTAATCTCTGTGTGCTCAGTTATTTAAGGCCAGGCACAGGGACTCATGCCTGTAATCCCAGCACTTTGGGAGGCCAGGGTAGAAGGATCTCCAGCCCAGGAGTTTCAGACCAATCTGAGCAACACAGCAGGACCTCATCTCTACAAAACATTTTTAAAACATTAGCTGGGCATGGTGGTGTGCACCTTTAGTCCCAGCCACTCAGGAGGCTGAGGTGGGAGGTTCGCTTGAGCCCAGGAGTTTGAGACTGCAGTGAGCTATGATCATGCCGCTGCACTCAGCATGGGCAACAGAGTGAGACCCTGTCTCTAAAAAAACTAAAGTAACATGAAAAATTTTAAAAAGGGTTCCCTTGAGGTTGTGGTAAGAATAAAACAAGATGAAATATGAGGAAATGCCTTGCAGAATGCAGGGATGATTTGCTACTCATGTGAACAGGGAGGAAAAATCACAAAGCCACTATGTCATTTATTCCCCTCTTTTCCTTTCTTCCTTCCTCCCTCCCTTTCTCTCTTCATCTCTTTCTGTCTCTCTCTCTCTTCTTTCTTTCCTTCTCCCCCTCTTTTTTCCTTTATCTTTTTTTAATTCCACAAACTAGCCTGAGATTTATTTTTCTGACATGTCCATAGAGACTGTCTCCTCATGTTTTCAACAATTGGTTCATTTGCAGGCTTCTGGGTGTTGACAGTAAGCACCTAGTACATTGCAGGTTAGTCCGCGGGTCTAAACATTCATCCATTTCCCTAATAGCACTTATCACACGAGCTCACAGTGCTGGCTTTCTCCTTCCATCTCCCTCTAGCCAATGAAATTCAATACTTTATCACTCTCACTATTAGTAAGTGTTTCTGAAAATTTCCTGCACAGTACAATCCAGAAATCTGACTACCTGGAATTTCATCTACTCAGTCAAGAATTTGTCTTTATTATGGGAGTAGTGAAATGTTTATTTCGACTGAGTCAACATGTAGGAGTTTTTGTTTGTTGGCTTTTATGTTTTCCTGACCTTGATACCAGCTACAAGAATCTCCTAGCATCCTACTTGGCATCTGGGATTCCAAACATTTTTAAAGTGACAGAAAGTCTTTGCTGACTTGTATTTTCATACATCTCAGTGCTTTTGAACGGGAGGCTGCTTCTGTTCTCTGGGTTTATTATTATTATTATTATTATTACCTCAGGTAGAATTGCTGACAAAGCTAAACAGTCTAAAGCATGCACGATCGCTCGCTCTCTCTCTCTCTCTCTCCCCCTTTTTCTCCTCTTGAAAACAGTAATAGAAAATCCTGGTTTTGGTTTTCAGAATGCTTGATGCTGCTCAGGCTGTGAACCGTGTGTTAGTTCTCAAGTGCTGGAGCTTGTGTTCGTTTAGTTTTCATAGGATGCTGTCTCTAGGAAGTGAAGCACATTTCTCCTCCTGAGCTCCCCCCGGGTGGAGGCCCCGGAGCAGATGGGGCTGAGGCAGGAAGAGCAGCACACAGCTAGGAGCCTGTGAGTGGTGGCGGGAAGAGGAACGAGAGTGTGGGATGGAATCTCAGGTGGATCCAGAGCCATGTGGAGCCACTGTAAAGGTCTAGAATAGGGTGATGCAGGGAAAGCCTTTGAAGCCCCATCTGTCTTGTAGCCTCCTTCTGGTCACTTTGGTAGTCTATAACAATCACTTCAGGTCATAAAGCAATCTACCCAATGGCAGAACAGCCAAATGGCCTAGATGGGGCTCAAACTCACTAAAACTAAGATGTGTCAGTATTAGACAAAGGAACAGGCTGAACATAATCAATGGACTTTAAAAATGGCAGTGGAGGACAGGTGCAGTAGCTCATGCCCGTAATCCCAGCACTTTGGAAGGTGAAGCAGGGAGAATCACTGGAGGCCAAGAGTTCAAGAATAGCCTGGGCAACATAGCAAGACTCCCATCTCTACAAAAAATAAAAAATTAGCCTGGTGTGGTGGCATGCACCTGTAGTTCCAGCTACTCAGGAGGCTGAGGCAGGAGGATCACTTAACCTAGCAGTTGAAGGCTGCAGTGAGCTATGATTGTGCCATGGCACTCCAACCTGGGGGACAAAGCAAGACCCTGTCTTAAAGAAAAAAGAAAAAGGCAGAGGAGCATCTTCCTCATTTCTAGGAAAAGTACAGATACAAAGGGGTTCTTAAGGAGAGAGATCCCAGGAATTAAAGGCAAAGGAGGGAGAAAGAAGAAGAAAATATTTGCCTTAGTAATATTTGCCATCATCATACAAAACAGATAAAAAGTTGACATTCGTGCAGCACTTTGCAAACTTCTTTACAAAGAAGCAGTTGAAGTCTTTGCAGAAAAGAACCTTGAACTCCAACTCAGAAAATACCTACACTGATGTGGAAAAGATACAAGACCCATCAGCCAAACAGACCGCTATTCATTCACTGTAAAATGTAAGCCATATTTCCCAGCCCCCTCATTTGGGAGTAGAAACAGCATCCCATCAATAATCATGATTTCATATTTTTCAGGACGCAGTATGACTCACTGGCAGTAGCTCCCATCCTTTCTTTCTCAGATTCCCAGATGCCTCCCAAACACTTCGAGGACTTCAGGGGGAGTGTGTGGCTGATGTAAAGGGTGAAGTTGTCTCTCTTGGTTCTCACCATTGTGTAATTTTCCATTCTTCTGCCCAACTCAGAGCAGGGTGTCATGCGTGGCCATGGAGTTGGGGGAGCAGGGAGCTGTAGGGCCTGCCTCAGTCACCCAGGGTTTACTAAGGCTCTGTATTAAGAATGTCTCAGCTGGGAATGGTGGCTCATGCCTGTAATTCCAGTACTTTTGGAGGCCAAGGTGGGAGGATCTCTTAAGACCAGCCTGAAAAACATACTGAGACCCTATCTGTACAAAATAAAAATAATTAAAGGCCGGGCACGGTGGCTCACGCATGTAATCCCTGCACCTTGGAAGGCTGAGGTGGGTAGATCACTTGAGGTCAGGATTTCGAGACCAGCCTGGCCAACATGGAGAAACCCCGTCTCTACTAAGAATACAAAAATTAGATGGGCGTGATGGCAGGTACCTGTAGTCCAGCTACTCTGGAACCTGAGGTGGAGAATCACTTGAACCCAGGAGGCAGAGATTGCAGTGAACCAAAATTGAGCCACTATACTCTAGCCTGGGTCACAGAGTGAGACTCCATCTAAAAAATAGTAATAATCAACTTGGAATGGTAGTGTATGCCTGTAGTCCCAACTACTGTAGAGGTTGAGATAGGAGGATCACTTGAGCCCAGGAGTTGGAAGCTGTGGTGAGCTATGATTGTTCCACTGCACTTCAGCCTGGGTTACAGAGCAATAAATAAAAAATAACTAAATGAAATAAAATAAATAAATAATAAATAAATAAAATAAAATATGAATAAATAAAATATTTTTCTAAAAAATAAATAAATAAAATAAATAATGCCTCCATCTTCATGGCCGCCAAGAGTGCTGTTTCTGACTTCCATGTTCCATGGAAATGTTAGGGAAGCAGCTCTTAGTTTTTATTCCCTCCTATTTAATGGAAAACAGTCTACTCTATTATAAGCAAGGGCTCTGAAGGCAGACAGACTTGGGATTTAGATTTTAGATACTCTTTTCTTTAGCTATGTGACCTAGGGTCAGTCATTGAGCCTCAGCTTTTCCAACTATAAAATGGGGATTATCATAATAGTACCTCTGGACTAGGGATGTCCTCAGGGCTTAACTAATTGATCCAAGTAAAAAGCTTGCCACAGTGCCTGATCTTTGTTAATCGTTCAGTAAACATTACTTGTTATTGCTGTCTTTGTTGTAGTCAATGTTATGTTGCTGCTGTTTCTACTATTGTCCCCTTTATGTAGGGATTTAGCTTTAAGTCCATTGGGATAAGGCAAGAGAACATTGTGAGTGAGAAGCACCACGCTTTTATAAGAACCCCCAATGCTATAAAGCACCTACACAATATCTGGCACATAGCACCTGCTCAATCGTACTGACTTCTCCTGTGGACACAGTCTTTCCCCTCTTTAAATAAATATGCATCTGTCACCCATGGTCTGAAGGCAACACTTGATTATATTTTCTCCGTGTGTGTGTGTGTGTGTGTGTGTGTGTGTGTGTGTTTTACTGCTTTTGTGATAGCTTTTAAAAGATATATCGTTGTGATTTGGGGGAGGAGTTGTATTTTGTTTTGTTTTGTTTTGACCTTTGAGTCCCTGGACCTCCTAGCTAGGTTAACTGGTTCCCATTCCATCTCTTCAACAACTCCCACTTCTCCTGGAAACAGATCTGCTCAGCACTGCAAGAGTTCCCATTTTCCAGTTCCAGCACTTCTTATAGGAAGTGTGTAAAGTCCTGGGCCCAATCAATGCTCCTGTCTGACCCACCACTTCAATGTCAGCTGGCTCCTGCCATTCTTCCTCCCAGATTTTATTCTGCCCAACAGCACACATGCCCAGCTGGCCAAGAGTCTTCATAACGGTGAAAAGAGCCCCTCTCAGATGATTTTAAATATTCCAAAAAGTCTAACAACATTCAGAGCTGGGTCTGCTGTAAGGGTTGCCATGTCTAATTAAAATGCCACGAGCCTTGGCATGTGGCTAGAAGTACATCAGCTACTTGGGGCAGTACTCGTAGATACTGCTGGTCAGATGCTCTGAGCAAAAGTGGAAAACCAATTAGTTACAACTTCCTTTTTCCCTTGATGGGGAAAATTAAAAAGAGCTCTTGTTGGCAAAAGGCTGGATGCCTCTGCTCTAGTCAATTCCATTTTACCAGCACAAATTTTCATGCAGGTCAAACCAAAGGTGGCAAAAAAAGCTACACAGGAATGTGAGGATATTATGAGCCCTGTCCCCTAATTGAACTGGGTACATTTGCCCATGCACAAGGAAAAGCCAAACACCAAAGCCAGATTTTGTAGAGAGAAAGACTTATTGCAAGGTGGTCAAAAGCAACGGCATATTTCATGAGTGAAATATGCCATTGCTTTCCAAGAGCAGCATCACTCAAAACTCTTTTGAGATTTTTGATCACCTAGGAGGCATGTGATTATTATGCTCACTAATGTACTCTATGAACAAACCAGAGTTACAGTTACCCAGGTCCCTTGCTGCAGGCCCCAGGGAAATTTGCAATGAGTGCTTCATGATCCAGCCAAACACGGAATAAAGCTGTGTTTGACAAATCTTAACTCGCTTTGCATGACACACTAATGTTACGTTTGCAGCTTAGATGAGAGTTTGCGGGCCCGGGTATTAGCAGAGCCAGCAACCTTGTGAGAGAAAGAACTTGGAAGTGATGCAGCTGCTTCCTGAGCCTACATTTGGGATCATTCCTTCCTGCAAAGCTTTACCCAAACTTAGTGCTCAGTGTGTGTCCCCAGACTGGACCGTGGTTCATGTTAGACAGGTCCCAGATTGGTGGCAAGCAAAGTACAGCAAGTGTCTATCAAGCAGGCAGGAGAACACATAATGAAAATTTAAAAGCTGTATAAATCTTCCGGGATTAGAAACACATGGAGCAGGAATGAGTCAAGGTTCGTGACAGAGACTGCAGAATGTCTCTAAATATTATTTCTGACAGTACAAAATCAATTTACATTTAATACATTTTAAAACAGGCAACCCACCCATATGATTTGATATTACTAAGGAGAACTGAAATGGAATCTTTATGTGGTTTGTAAGCATATTCAGCAGAGGTTTATTATTTCTAAAAATTGCGTTGTGTAATCACAGTGCTTTAGTGTTGAAATTGCCAGGTTTTGCCAGGTTTCTAATATATTTGATATAAATATATTAGATTCATAATTAAAATGCTGTTGTCTATTAATGTCGCCACAGCATTTTCCCCAGGCAGACACTTAAAAAAGAATCCTATATACTTTCAAGATGAGTAAGCTCCTCTTTTAGGAGAGATTCCTCCCTCCACATGCTTTATTTATTAATACGATCAATCCAGGGAAGAATAAAGCATCCTCAGAATGAGACTAATGAGGCCTAAGAGCACAAAATTGAAAATAGTCATCACCTTGACCCAATTGTGAAATAGTCTCTCCAGACTACCCACTCTTGTGTAGTTTTAAAGTGGTATCGATTTCAAAGGTTCATCAAACAGTGCTGTCAGAGTAATCATTGAAAAATATATATATAATGGAAGTTGCTTTTTTATTTTTTTACTGGGCATGGTGGCTCATGCCTATAATCCCAGCACTTTGGGAGGCTGAGGCAGGAGGTTAGGTTCAGCCCAGGATTTTGAGATCAGCCTGGGCAACATAGCAAGGCGCTGTCACTACAAAAGCCAAAAAAACTGCTGGGCATGGTGGCATGCTACTGTAGTCCCAGCTACTCGGAAGGCTGCACTTGGTGGGGGATCCTTTGATCCCAGGAGTTCAAGGCTGCAGTGAGCTGTGATTGTGCCACTGCCTTCCAGTCCGGATGACAGAGCCAGATCCTGTCTTCAAAATATTTTTAAAAACCTGAGACGAGGAGGATGAGGAGGAGAGAAGCATCATCAGGGCAGGAAAACCAGCAATGCAAAGGCCAGAGGCAGGATGCACTGGAGAGCAGGCCGGCCTGATGGAAGCAGAGCAGTGCAGATGTGGAGGGGGCCCAGCCAGGAATTGCCTCAAATGTCTTAAGGCACTGAGCAGCCACTGAAGGAGCGGGTGGGGCTGTTACCAGAAACACATTTTATAAGTGCATTTTAAAAACTACCATAGTTGCTGTTGTAGTCTCTACCCTGTGTCATCTCCTGCTCTTCTCCTAGCTGTATATCAGAAACATTTTCAATGTCTTCATTACAGCCACTGTTAGTTACAAAATGGTAAGTCATTCAACCATTCCCTTACAATCAGATATTTAGACTTTGTTGGATAATTTTGATTACTACAGAGTAATGCAAGTAACTTTGTACATAATACCCTTCTTCCTATTTAAAAATAATTCTGTGTCAGTATATGTTCCTAGATGTCACACCAGCCAGATGTGACAATATTCATTCCCTTCACTATTCGATGGGTGAAAAAAATCACTATCTTCTAGTTTCAGTTTATGTTCCTTCAATGACTAGTAAAATTGAGTATGTCTCCATATTTTGCAACAAGTATTCTTAGGGCAAAAGATAAGGTTACAAAGTAATTTAGTGAACACATAAAGAGAATTTGGTATTTTATACCCCAGTCAACCTGTGGCATGTGCAGACCAGTGAAACCATTTTAGGTTTGGCTAAAGTTATTTAATAAAGCTACCTTTTAAAAAATCACTGTGTTCTCTAAATGCTTAATAAATTGTTCTTTGAAAGGAAGGCATTAACAAGCTAATAAAGTATATCTATAGACATGTACAGAGAGTGAAATCTATATGGCTTAGATGCCAGACTAATCTGCTTGTATGGCTTAGGCACAAATCTATGCCCAAACTAGTGTCCAAGTATCTGTGAACCCGCCTATTCTACCAATAGAAACACAGGCTCAACTTCTTTTTTACTGAGCTCAGGATGTATCTGTAATGATCTCATGGAGGGTAGCTTTTCAAGGAACTCTGGGTGGTTTTAAAATAGTGGCTTCACTGAGCCACCCAACACAGGAAAGCTGTGTTTTTCAGCCCATTAGGACAAACCCCAAATCAATTTACAGCTGTATTCAGGAAAAGCTCAGAGCAAGCTTGCTGAAGGAATTCACTTCAAAGGCCAAGTTCTAAGAGGGATTTTCTCTCCCTCCAGCTGCCTCCAGGATAGGACCCTACTCTTAAAAGATTTGTTTGAAATTTACGTAAAATCCGGCTAGTTCTCAGGGCAATAATCACAGCCACTGAGGCGAGGCCAGGCCTCTGATGGAGCACACGCCCTGAGGTCTTACTGACTCTAAAAGACTCAAAGATGACAAAAAGGGTTCTGGTGTGAGTGGAACCATCCTTCTTCCTGGGGGTTGTTTCCAGAGGCCACCCGAGGAGGGCCAGCACTGGGAAGCCCCAGCAGACGAATGCAGAGCTGGCCCCCGGCTGGCACATCCAGTAAAACCCAGGGCTGAGGGTGGTGGTGTGTGCGTGTAGTTCTACCTACACAGGAAGCTGAAGCAGGAGGATCCCTTGAGCCCAGGAGTTCGAGGCTACAGTGATCTATGACTGCACCACTGCGCTCCAGCCTGGGTGACAGAAAAACATCCTGTCTCTAAGAATAAAAAATAGTAATAATGATAAAAATAAGCAGGCTAGTGCCATTAATTCAATGGCTATTGAATAACCCGGTAAAAGCCAATTGTTTAAAAAACAGTTTTAGAAAGACTCATAATTCTGTATGGCTGTGAAATAAACTATGAGTTAGAGGGAATGAATTTAGGAAGGAAGAATCATTGCCACATCTTTTGTATTACAGTATATGTAAGACAAGACTATCTTACGGCTGAAACGAAAAACCTCCATGCTTATCTAGAAGTCAAGTACAGACTCTTGGTCAAGAAAAAGATGAGAGTGCTAATCTGGAATTTGTAATGTGCTGTTTAAAGCTTGAAACTTCCGGGCTTAGTCCCTGAGGCCAGCTTGCTTACAGATGGATGTACAGATAGACGGCTTATACCAAGTTTAAACAGTTATGTAACCCGGTTTTAGCTATGTAACCAGTACACAGAATCTGTGCAAATTTTTCCTCAGATTCCCCTGAAATAAAGATACTTCTCACCTAGCATGCTGGTTCATGATAAAATAAATAAATAAATCTATATGACTCTCCAAAGTAAAATGCTAAGGATAATGACTAGTTTAAGCCCCATCAGTATAAAGCCACCGGGAATAAGGTTTAGCCTCTTGGCCATGGTAGCCTGTCCTCATGCTGGAGTCTTGCACATTGCAACCTCCATATGCATCCAACTGAAGAACAGAGAGCATTTTGCCAAAACCCTCCATGTGGAAAGCCAGTGTGACTAGACAGACCATCTTTGATTTCATTATGGTCTGATGTTTAGTTAAGCAGAGCAGCCAGCATAGGACCCGAGGGGGGATGAAAAGTTCTCCAATGTATTTTCTGCCTCAAGAAATAGGGACTGTTTATTTTGGGGGACTTACTGTTCTCTTCCGTGCTCCTGAAACTGGACACCACTATGGCGAGGGAAGAATATGAAGAGCCGGGACAGCACAAAGAAAAGGATAATGAATCAAGTCGTTCCTTGGCACCCAGCCATAGATTCCTTGGCAACATGGATCCTTCAGCTGTCGGCAATCAGCCTACAGGCATCTTTCAATTATCAACGCTATTGGAGGGGGCAGTGATGTGGGTAATCCCAAACAGCAGATAATCCCTCCAAATCATTTAATTTATCTTTTGAATGATTTTCATGTATACACACATGATTTCTTCCTTCCTATTTATGTTCTGCTTAGGCCAAAAAGAAAACTGATGTGCACTCTTTGAGCACACACTAATGAATGAGAAGGTTGGCTGAAGGACACTGGTCCTCAGATTAGACATTTTCTGTGGATCATCCACTCCTGGATAATCCAGGGTTTCATATATTGATTTCATAGACTCATAGCACTGCAAGGAACCAAAGGATTATTCCTTATTTCAATTTCTTTGTTTTGCAGATGAAGAAACTGAGTCACTGGCATAAGACCATGTGGCTAGCTAAATATCCATCCAGCTGTTATTATTTCATTCACAAAACTTCTCCTGCCATTGACTGTTCCTTTAATCAGTTGTTCCCAATGTGGGAAAAGTCAAAAGAACCCAGCCATAGCCTCTGCTCAATCGCTTCTCATGGACTTTGTAGTATGATACTGCAATGCCAGCCTCCAGACCAGCAGCCCCCACTGTGGCAGCTCATTAGAATCACCCAAGGAGCATTTAAAAATCTCTGGCCAATTAAATTAGAATCTGTAGTGGGGTTTGGGGGATTAATGAGTGAGACCCAGGCATTCAAAGTGCAATCAGCTGGGCACAGTGGCTCAGGCCTATAATACCAGAACTTTGGGAGGCCAAGATGGGAGGATTGCTTGAGCCCAGGAGTTCAAGACCAGCCTGGGCAACATAACAAGACCCTTTACAAAAAAAAAAATTTTTTTTTAAGTAGCCAGGCATGGTAGTGTGTGCCTGTGGTCCCAGCTACTTGGAAGGCTGAGACAGGAGGATCACTTGAGCCCAGGAGGTTGAAGCTGCTGTGAGCCGTGATTGCACCACTGCATTCCAGTCTAGGTGAAAAAGGGAGACCCTATCTCCAAAACAAACAAACGAAAATACCAAAGTGCAATCAAAGTCAAGAATCATTATTCTGAAGGCTGACTCCTTCCCCTACTAGCTGTATAGCCTCAGACAAAACCCCTTACCTCTCTGGGCCTGTTTTCTCTGTAAAATGGAATAATGAGATCCAAGATGGCCGATTAGCAGCAGCTCAGGATTGTAGCTCCCACTGAAAGTGCAGAGAGTGAGTGGATGTCACATTTTCAGACGAATTTTTATTGCCCAGGGACCAGGAGATTCCCGGCAGAGGAGCCCCACGGGTCGCCAGCGTGACTCTTTTGGCCGGGGCGGCCGTTTTCCAGCCGCCCCGGCGAGGCGGTTCTCAGTCCGGAGTATACGGGACTGAGTGCCCTTTTGGTTGGCGTTTGGAGCTCCGGGAAGGCAGAGTCTCCCATTCAGCTGATTGAAAAGCGGATTGAAGCGGAGAGGCAGACCGGGAGATTCTCAGGCAGAAAAGCGCCACGAATCTTAATGCCGCTGTTTCGGCCGGCGTAGTGGGTCACCGCAGGGGAAGGCTGGTTCCCACCACAAAAAAACAAAAAAAACAAAAAAAAACAGCAATTGGAACTGCTGAGGATTGAAAGTTTCACAAGTACAGCTGAACCCGGATAGGTCCAGCTTTGTGGGGGAGGGGCGTCTGCTGAAGGAAAACTAAGAAACAGCAAAAACTTTACCACCAACAAGCTGGACATCCACTCAGAGACCTAATCTGAAAGTCAGCACTTACACAGACGACAGGTGGATAAATCCACAAAGATGGGAAGAAACCAGCGCAAAAAGGATGAAAACACCCAAAATCAGAACGCCTCTCCTCCTGCAGAGGATTGCAGTTCCTCATCACCAAGGGAACAAGGCCTGATGGAGAATAAATGTGAGGAATTGATAGAATCAGGCTTCAAACGGTGGATAATAAGAAACTTTTGTGAGCTAAAAGAACACGTTCTAACCCAATGCAAAGAAACTAAGAACCTTGAAAAAAGGTTTGACGAAATGCTAACGAGAATAGACAATTTGAAGAGGAATATAAGTGAACTAAAGGAGCTGAAAAACACAATACGAGAACTTCGCGAAGTATGCACAAGTTTTAACAGTCGAATTGATCAAGCAGAAGAAAGGATTTCAGAGGTCGAAGACCAACTTAATGAAATAAAACGAGAAAACAAGATTAGAGAAAAAAGGGTAAAAAGGAATGAGCAAAGTCTCCAAGAAATATGGGACTATGTGAAAAGACCTAATCTATGTTTGATAGGTGTACCTGAATGTGACGAAGACAATGAATCCAAGCTGGAAAATATTCTTCAGGATATTATCCAGGAAAACTTAACCAACCTAGCAAGGCAGGACAATACTCAACTCCAGGTAATACAGAGAACACCACAAAGATATTCCTTAAAAAGAGCAACCCCAAGGCACATAATCATTAGATTCACCAGGGTTGAAACAAAGGAGAAAATACTAAGGGCAGCCAGAGAGAAAGGTCAGGTTACCCACAAGGGGAAGCCTATCAGACTCACAGCTGATCTCTCAGCAGAAACCCTACAAGCCAGAAGAGAGTGGGGGCCAATATTCAACATTCTTAAAGAAAAGAACTCTCAACCCAGAATTTCATATCCAGCCAAACTAAGTTTCATAAGTGAAGGAAAAATAAAATTTTTTACGAACAAGCAGGTACGCAGAGATTTCATTACCACCAGGCCTGCTTTACAAGAGCTTCTGAAAGAAGCACTGTATATAGAAAGGAACAACCGGTATCAGCCATTCCAAAAAACCCATCAGTAAGCTGCATCCAGACCCATCTCACATGCAAGGATATATAGAGACTCAAAGGGATGGAAGAAGATTCGCCAACCAAACGAAGAGCAAAAAAAAAAAAAAAAGCAGGAGTTGCAATTTTCATCTCTGATAAAATAGACTTTAAAGTAACAGAAACTAAAAGAGATAAAAAGGACATTGTATAATGGTAGAGAGATCAATGTTATGGGATGAGCTAATGATCCTAAGTCTATGTGTACCCAATACAGGAGCACCCAGATACATAGGGCAACTTCTTGGTGACTTACAAAGAGACTTGGACTCCCACACAATAATAGTGGGAGACTTTAACACTACATTGTCAGTATTGGACAGATCAATGAGACAGAAGGATAACAAGGATACCTGGGACTTGAACTTAGACCTCGAACAAGTAAACTTATTAAACATTTACAGAACTCTCTACTCTAAATCCACAAAACATACATTTTCTTCAGTAACACATCACATCTATTCTAAAAGTGACCATATGGTTGGAAGTAAATCACTCCCCAGCAATTGCATAGCATTTCATAGGTTTAAATGAAATATTGGTTGGCTGTTTGTTGGTTATTTTCCTCCCTTATTCCTTCCTGTCTCCATTGTATAACACAATTATTAGTATAAAAGAGTTTTTCAATACCCATTTTTAGACTGCATTCTAGCCTGGGCAATAGAGCAAGATTCCCATTCTCTCTCGCTCTTTTTCTTCTTCTTTTTCCCTTTCTTTCACTGTCTTTTTTTCTTCTTTCTCTCTTACTCTCTTTTTTCTTTTCTTTCTTTTTCTTTCTTTCAAAAAATAAAAATAAAATAAAATGGAATAATAAGGATGCTAGTTTAATACTTGCCTTACTGGGTTGTTGGGAGGATTAAATGGTTTCATGTATATAGAAAATACTAAAACAGTTCCTAATACATAGAAGGTGTTATATAAATGTTAGCTGTTATAATTAGTACCACTACTACTGCCAAGATTATTACATAAGGGCCCTGTGGAAGAAGGAACATGCTGAGGGTTCTTGTTGAGACATTGGGCTAAATGAGGAGTCATTTTTGGAAAGCTGGCTTGGGGCCTTGAGTTTTAAGTTGACTTCTCCACTCAACAAAATATCCTAGGAGAGGTGGAAAGAAATAAATCAGCGTCTGAAAACAGATTTACCCTTCAACTTGGTGGGGAAGGAGGGGCATTTTAGTAGGTTGTATTTGAGTGATATCTGTGTTTTTTAAACATACTTTATTATTTTTGTTTTTATTTTTTGTAAAGATGGGGTCTTGCCATATTGCCCAGGCTGGTCTCAAACCCATAGGCTGAAGCAATCCTCCTGCTTTGGCCTCCCAAAGTGCTGGGATTATAAGCATGAGCCACCAGGCCTGACAGGATATCTGCATCTTTTAAATTACCATAGCATTTGGCCATTGTTCACTTAATATTTACCATATTGGTTATAAACATGCAACCACTACCAACAAAGTCTGAATTTAAAGCATTGTTGATCCCACCTTTGCATTTAGCACAGTCCCCTTTAAGCCTCTGTGACACACCTTACATTGGGATGAATGTAGATCCCTAGGCCCACTGTGGTGGGGAACACTTTTGATATCAGTTTACTCATGGTTTTAAGAACTTTTGTATTATAACCTCACTGTGATCCCAGAAATTTTTTGATTCCCCATTGTTATAAACTAAATGTCTGTGTCCCCAACCCCACATTCATATGTTAAAATCCTGACCCCAAGGTGATGATATTAGGAGGTGGGACTCAGCAGAAATTAGGTCATGAGACTGGAGCCCTTATGAATGGGATTAGTGCCCTCATAAAAGGGACAGGAGAGCTCTCTCTGCCCTCTACCATGTAAAAATACCATGAGAAAATGGCCACCTGCAACCTGGAAGAGGCTTTCACCAGAACCCAACCATGCTGGCACACTGGTCTTGGACATCCAGCCTCCAGAACTGAGAGAAAGAAATTTCTGCTGTTTGTAAGCCACCCAGTCTATAGTATTCTGTTATTGCAGCCCAACTGAAACACCCACATTTTATTTTATTGGCAATCTGATGAGCTAGAAATGCTCAGTTACTGGCCTTCAGAAATTGACCTATTTACTATTCCTTAACAAAGTGGCAACCAGTTTTGTCCTAAGGAGGTAGACACACTATACAATTAGTTTCAGGCTAAATGAAACAAACTCACATGCTCCTCACTAAACATTTCTTACAAAGATGCTGGCAAATGGGTTTCTTTCTAAATAAACAACTATCATTTTACAGAAAAATTTTGAGACTAGCTATATTTAATAACACATAAGGCATCGTGATGTTTGTACGCTACAAGATTCCAGAATTTTTTCTGCTAGTAAAGAAATGATGTAGAAGTCAACTCATGATTTTTATTTACTTATTTTATTTTTTACTTTTTGAGAGGGGGTCTTACTCTGTCACCCAGGCTGGAGTGCAGTCATGTGAACGTGGCTCACTGCAGCCTCAATTTCTTGAGCTCAGATGATTATCCCACCTCAGCCTCCCAAGTAGCTGGGACTACAGGTGTGTGCTACCATGCCTAGCTAATTTTTTGTGTTTTTTGTAGAGATGGGGATTCACCATGTTGCCCAGGCTGGTCTTGAACTCCTGGGCTCAAGCAATCTGCCTCCCTTGGCCTCCCAAAGTACTGGGATTACAGGCATGAACTACCGTGTCTGGCCTGAAACTCATTTTAAAGACCTCTTTTAACAGACAGGTTCCAAAGACATCACTGTATATTTTTTGTAAATTGTATTGAAATATAACATATATATAGAAAAGTGGACCAATCCTAAGTGCACAGCTTGATGAATTTTCACAAAGTGACAAACCCATGTAATGAACAACTTTATCAAAAAGCGGGGCATTACCAGCAACCCAGGATCCCATAATGCCTAGTCACTGCTCCCACATAATTATAATCCTGATTTCTAACACCATAGATGACTTTACCTTTAAAGTTTGTTTTTTATATCTTAATACAAACATCTTGATTTTGTGTAAGTAGAATCATACACTATGAAGTCTCTTGTATCTGGATTCTTTGCTCAGCATGGTAAGATTCATGTAGTTGTAGTTTTTTTCATGTCATTACTGTGTAGTATCCCATATATAAATATGCCACAATTTATTCATTCTACTATCAATGAACTTCTTATTGTTTCTAGTTTGAGGTTAATATGAATAGTGTTGCTATGAACATTCTAGTACATGTGTACATCTGTCCATTGGCTATACACCTGGGAGTGGAATTGCTAGGCCTTGGGGTATATACATATTCAGCTTTAGCAGATTCTCCCAGTTTTTCAAAGTGATTGTACTACTTTTCCCTCCTATCAGCTGAGTGTAGTCATTCCAGTTGCTCTACATCCTCACCAACCTTTGCTATTATATACCTTTTCCATTGTAGCCACTCTCTCACCGAACATTTTAAGAAAAGAAAAAATAGACATCACAAATCATCATACTGGAAAATGCTAATCCTGTCCTATACAAGGACAGATCTCTCAGTCTGCAGTAGAAGTGAGAAAAGGACCTGAATGGCATGACTGCAGAGCTACTGTCTGCACAGCTTTTCCATGTTCCATGGCTGAGCTCCTTAGGCAGTGGGAAAAAGAAGACCAGGAAAGCACATGGCCCTAGTTCTTGCCCAGGGTGCTGTCTTGACAACAGGAACTTGGTGACCCCTGAAACAGTCCATATGTATTTACTGAGCAGCTCCCATATTGGAATATTGTCAGGAACCAAGCCTCTGCCCTCAAAGAGCTTACAGTAACCTCAGTGCTTTAGAGGGGTGACTCTGGCAGCCAGGTTGTGCATGTCAAACTAGAACAGGGAGGAACTGAGGCCAGGAGGTGCTACAAAATCCACACACACAGAAGCAGGTGCTGGAAACAATGGGGCAAATTCCCAATGACCTCACTTACTTACCACCTCCCTGGAAGTGTTTCCTTTATTGAAAATTCAGATACCTTAAAGTTAATTTATCTTTGGCTTTTCACTCTGGCTTCTAAATGCTGAGTTTCTGCTAAAGAGGTCTTTAGGAGTCTTGGGCCAGCAATCCTCCAACTCCTTGGCCTGTTACCTTCTTAATTGTCTCTAGATATTTCCAGAGCATGGCTCCTCAGAAACACTCTACATGCTTACAAACTTTTGTCATGGGGTCTTGTTAAACACAAATTCCTCTTTCTAACACTACTGGTCATCCTCAGCTACCATAATCCCTGGCAGAACATGCTTGGGCTTTAGAGTTCAAAAGAAAGATCTCCTAGTTGCAAAATCCCAACTTCTCTAAGCCTCAGTTTCTTCATTTGGTTCTGGGAGGATTAGATAACTTATGTAAAATACTTAGTAGTGCCCCTGGCACATATTGGGCGTGCAACAAATGGTAGATAACATTATCAGCTGTTATTTAATGGCTCACCTGTCAAGTCATATGGCAGTTTGAGTGAGGAGCCTCCTCGCTGATGAGATTGCACTGACAGCATGAATATGGTCACTTCAGGAAAATATTCCTTCATAACCATGGGAATGAGAAAGGGGTGCAGAGTCTCATCTGATTGTATTTTTATCTCCGAAAATTCTGTCCTCTAAAGCCATCAGGTGTTTTGACTTGATCCCAGTATTCTAGGAATTTTCTTCCATCAGTGATTAGTTTCTTCACTTGTTCTGCAGCAAGACCACATAGTAACACCCAAAATGCATAAACTTTTCTGGTTAATTTATCATTTTCCAAATTTAAATCTCATTTATTTAACCTTGACACTAGTCTTTGGTATCATTCCCTTTCTCTTGTTTCTTTATGTAGTTTGAAGCATCCAGATGTGTTCTCAAACATTTTTCTTAAATGATTACTCAATAGTCATACATGGTCAGTCCCAAAGGTGAGTTTAGAATATGTTGGCAAAGAGCTTTCAACTCCTGTCCTGAGCTGACTCTTGAATGATTTGCTGAGATTTTCTAACAAATATTTATTAAATATCCACTTTAGTTAAGGAGTTGTGAAATACCCAAAGATTAATGGAAGGCTGCTCTCAAAGGGGTCACACAGGCCTGCGTCTGTGATCCCAGCACTTCGAAAGGCTGAGACAGAAAGATCCCTTGAGTCCAGGAGTTCAAGACCAGCCTGGGCAAGATAGCAAAACCCCATCTCTACAAAATTTTTTTAAAACATTAGCTGGGTGTGGTGGCACATACCTCTAGTACCAGCTACTTGGGAGGCTGAGGTGGGAGGATGGCTTGAACCTTGGAATTTGAGGCAGCAGTGAGTTGTGCTAGTGCCACTGCACTCCAGCCTGAATGACAAAGCAAGGCCCCATCTCTAAAAAACAAAAGGGGTTGGGGGAGTGGGGTGGTCAGTCTTGAGGAGAAAATGATTAATCAAAATACAGTGGGGGAAAGAGTATAAACCAGGATAATAGGCATCCAACTCCCTGATCCCGCTGCTTACAAGCTGTGCAAACTTGGGCAAGCGTCTCATTTTCTCTGAGCCCTTCTTTACTACTTTGTACAAAGTGGAAATAGTAAAACTCTTTGTGACTGTGTATCAGGAGAATTAAGTGAAGCAATACCTGAAAAGCACTTAGCACATTAGCTGACAGAATAGCCATTCAATAAAGGTTAGGTCTTAACTTTCTACCCCTGCTTCCCAATTATACAGCAACACGCACATAGACATACACCTAAAAAACTCAGATGTATTTAGAACTAAGAAATATTTTTAATCTAGAAGCTTAAAATTTTTATATATGACATTGCTGTTTTAATTAAACACACATTTAATGACAACCATCAGTTACAAGGATCACTGAATTCAGAACATCCATACTCGTGTCGGTAGGGTGCGGGAGGCATGGTGTTGAGCCTGCATCCTCAGATTCCACTGGGCAAGTCTAAAAAAGAAAAACAAATTTTGACACAGAATCTTTAGGTTTTGAAAAATATTTATCATAAAAAACAAAGACAATGTTAAATTGAAGGTACAAATGATAAAATATTTAATATTCTTTCTCAGAACCCATGTTGTGTAAACTGATTCAACAAAGCTTTTATTTTTCCCAAAAGCACTGCCCATGTCAGTATCACCATACCATGTTTAACCACACTGATAAGTACCCTTGGAAACCCACTGTTAAACTTATGGAACTTTGGACTTTGTGGAAGTGAACAAACTTCAAAATCTACTTATTGCTGACATTGTTGGTGATGTGCTTAGAAACTGTTTTTCCAAATTTGTTTTACACCTAAGAACTGCCTGCAATCTGATAATAATATTAAAACAAAGTAGCTTACCAACTGGTAAATCATTGTATAGATATCACTTTGAAAAACAAATGTTCCTAACTGGATTTACTTATTTTTTTCTAAATGATGCCCCTTTGGGGAATATTTTAGCATATATAAAAATACATTTTAAAAATTGCATATAATCATACATTAAACTTACAAACAGTTTCACATTGAGGTGAGGAGTAATCACTTAAACTCTTTTATTAAAATGCTATACCAGAAAATGATTACATGTTTTTTGTTTTTAAACAACACAATAAAAATTTCAAGCATACATAGCAATATTTATATAGTGACTCTTTAGGTGCCCATCACTCAGCTGCAACAATCACCAACCCCAAGGCCAGCCTTGCCTCATTCACACTCCTGTCCATTTCCTCCCTTCCTTATTATTTTGAAGCAAATTCTAGATACTATATCATTTCACCTGTGAACATTTCATTACTTAGCCCTAAAGTATAATGACTACCCTCTTGTCAAAATAAGCTTGACATTATCAATTGATTGTTAGGTCTTCTAAGTCTTTTTTAAATTATAGGCCATCTTCCATCTCTCTTTTTCCCCCTTTGTAATTTAATTTTCAGAAAACTGGGCTGTTTGTCCTAAAGAGTTTCCCCTCTTCAGGTTTTGCTGATTGAGTTTTGGGATGGTGTTTAACATCTTTTTCTGCACTCTATTTTCTGCAAATTGATAGTTGGAAGCTTTATCCATCTGTAAGATTTCTATGTGTTTTTTCTTTGGCTTTTCTCCTTTTATTCATTCAATTTTTACTGAATACCTACTATGTGTCTGTTAAGGTGGGTTGCTATGAAAACAAAAACACCTCAGAAACTTAAATATGAGTGAAGGTAATCAATGCAAAGAGAATTATAATCAATGTGTTTGGAGTTGATGTTTAAAATAACTGCTAAAAGAGCCCTGAGAGGCAGCAATTAGTTTGCCTGAGGGAGTCAAGGGAGCCTTCACTGAAGAAGTGATTTTGAATTGGGCTCTGAAAAATGTTGAGTAGAGTTTTGCAGTTGAGAACATAGGGAGGGAGAGAGAAAGGAACTGCAGGCAATTTCCAGTCCAAGGGATCAGCACATGTGAAGGCAGAAAATCACGTAAGAAAATAAATACAGCTCAACAATCTATCTAAGTAGAAACATTGATGACAGTGCCCCTGCGCTGGAAAAAAATATCTTAAACTCTGTCTTTAGTTCCTGCTTCCTCAGTCTCTGGAGAAGTTTACAGCTTTAAGAAAGAGTTGATTATCTCAGCCAAGGAGAGGAGGAGCAGTGTATGGAAAGGATTCCAAGAGCACCAGAGAATGACAGCAGATGAGTGATCAGGGAATCTGAGCACTCCATAACAGAGCTTTGGGCAAAGCCCATCTGGCCTGTTCTGGGACTGGGGTCTTTGGTAAATCCAGTGACTGGCATGTGTTACACATGCACTCAGAGGCAGCCTTTGGTAAGATGGTCAGGTGGGTGAAGTTCATTCTTGTTATTTCCTCAGCCCCCTTGGCATACTCCTCTCATCTTCCCTACTCTTGCTCCCATCACTTCTATCCCCAACAGCAATGACCCTGAACAATATGAGAAAAGAATCTGATTCTATAAATATGAGAAGATGCCTGAGGGGAAAAGAAGGACCAAAGGGAAATGCAGGGTGGTGGAGGCGGGGGCAGTGAGAGGAGTAGAAAGCTCCCCAACAACCCTCCTGGAACAATGTTCCTAGCTACTACTGGCTGCTCCCTGAGATGATGCTCCCATTCCTCTCCTTCTCTAGTTGGCGAACTCCTACACATCCTTCAAGGCCAGCTTGGGCCATGGTCCCTTATTTCTGTGACCTTTCACCTTGCTGGATAAATGCTCCCGTCACCATGCTCTCACAGCACACACTCAAATCTCAGTTCCCGCATCCATCACTTTCTATTATAATCATCTACTTCTGTCCTCCCCATCTCCTCCATGTGACTACTTCCAAATAGGATTGTGGTCCACTCCTCTTTAAGTCCCTGTGCCTAGTCTAATGCTAGCACATCAAGATATTCTGCAAACATTTGCTTTTTTAGAAATTGAAATTATTTACTAGAAGAGATTGGCCTGCATCCTTTGCCACACTCCACCTCTTTTTTTTTTTCTTCTCCCAGTTATAAGAGGGCATAGTAGATGGTGGGCTAGAAATAATGTCCCACAGGAATGGCAGTGATGGTGGGAAGTGGGAACCAGGTAGTCAGGGATGTAAGAGACCTAGAAATTTTGATTCATCTCTGTCATGAGTCTCATTTCATGCTGGGCTCCTGAGTTCCTAAGATAATACTGGTGATTTGTACATGATGGCCAGTGTTGATTGAAAAAAAAAAAAAAACTGACAAAATGTGCATTTACCCAAGTAAAAAGTCTGCACGGGTAATGAATAATACCACATGTTGGGTAGTCCAGATGTTTCAAAAAATGGCAGCTACAAGAGTGGAAATATAGCTTTTTAAAAGGTCTTTAATTGAAATCTGTGGGCCCAGGCTAAGCTACATTTTGTAGGATTGCTGAGGTTAAACCATAAGACAGCCCTAAGCTGATTTCTTTACATTCCATATTGGTTTTCCCTCTTTAACCCAACTTAAAGCTAGGGGAATCTATTTGGTACCAAAGCACTACCCAGCTGGGGTTATCCAAACAAGAGTAGATTTTTTCGGCTTGAATTATTTTCATAATTGCACCACTCTCCACTTGGCATTAGTGTTAAGCCAGTGGTTATTATTCCGCAACTGCATTTTATGTTTGTGAAGGAACAGACTCCTCCTAGCCTGCAACTATGAGACAAAGGCCACAATTACAAGATGTAAATCAGTGTTCCAGCCCTCATCTAATAAAATGCTTATTATATGATCGTTTTTAAGATGTAGGTATTAGAAAAATGAGGAAGTAACAACAACCAAAACGAAAATGAAGAAAAATCCAATCTTCAGAAATGTATCAGAGCAACGTTCTCTTGAAAAAAACTTTGCCAGCTGAATCATTCATTTTTCAAATATAACTTTGT
Source organism: Alouatta palliata (assembly GCA_004027835.1). Taxonomy (NCBI): domain Eukaryota; kingdom Metazoa; phylum Chordata; class Mammalia; order Primates; family Atelidae; genus Alouatta; species Alouatta palliata. The sequence continues at coordinate 22,669 of PVKV010022510.1, forward strand.
GTTAGAAAAAAGTTCATATTCCATCCACACTTCAAGTCCATTGTTCTCCAGGTAATTGCCACAGATCAGCGGGTTGTTACTCTTGGATGTCCCAGCAGCAAATCATTCAGCTGATAGCATTTTAACATCTCTTGTAGTCAATTTTTAAAAAGCATCTTTGGCATCCAAAGGAATTAAATACATCTGATAAACGTCTGAGGCTTTGGACAAGGTTCAAAGTCATTTTTTCTGAGTGAAGAAAGCACACTAAAAAGAAAGTAAACTGTATTCACTTTTTCAAATTCCCTAAACACTAACATTTGCATTTTACTACGGATTGCTATACTATTTATTATTTCAAATCTATCTTACTCTATAGAGCACATTACAAAAGCTAGCAATAATTCTCACCTTACAAGCCTGAAAGATGGATTTATTAATTTAGTAAATAATGTATAAATTGTTCTATAGCCCTCCTTGTTTTTTCCCATAAATACCCTCTTAGGACACCCAAGATGGCACTGCTGGCCACATATGTGTGGCATAGGTGCTCTTTTTTTCCCATGGTTTTCTGTTCTGTTTATAAACATTTTTCCATTCACCTTATGACTGACTCATGGAATAGTTACAGGAATATGTCCATAGTCTCTCAGAACTATGACCAGAGTACAGAAATCTATTTATACTGACCCGTGGAAATTCTATGTGTTTCAGTGGGACACAGGCCATGTCATCCTTTTCCCGATCCTGTTGAGAATGTGGGAGGAGTGACAGGAAAACTGTGGTCAGGAGTCTGGATTCCAGTCCTGCTTTTATCATCAACTAGCAGAGTATCCTTTGGCAAGGTCCGCTTTCTGAGCTTCACTTTCCTTATCTGTGTAATGAAGACATTGGACCACAGGATCATTTAAGGTCCCTTTTTAGGGACCTTAAGTTAGATCATTTAAGATCTAACTTTTTATGCATGGCAGATCATTTCTGATGGTGGTCATGACAATCCTTCCTACCTCCTATTTCATATTTTTAAAGGTATACTTTACCTAATAACTACAATAAAGTGCATATATTTTGACAAATATATACACTTGTATATATACTGCAACAAACAAGATACAAAACACTTCTATCATGCCAAAAAGTTCTCTTGTGTCCTTTTGCTGGCAATCCCCATCTTCTAGCCCCAGGCCACCAGTGATCTGCTTTCTGTTACTATAGACTAGTTTCCCTTATCTAGAATTTCATATAAGTATCATATATATGTGCTCTTTTGTGTCTGGTTTCTTTCACTCAGTCTAATCACGTTCCTTTTGTAATGTGCCTGCGCCATCCTCTCATCAAGAGTAGAATCTATTTTCCAGCTCCTTGAATCCAGAATGGCCCTCTGACTTACTTTGAGCAACAGAATTCAATGAAAGTAATGCTGTGTGATTCCTTCTACCCCTTGGTAAACAGTTGCCATGTAAAAATGCCTGAGCTAGACCACTGAATTACTTAAGACCATGTGGAGAGAGAAGGAGGCACAGGGAGGAGGACCAAGGTCCAGACTTGTGAATTAGGCCAACTTAGATCCTCCAGCCTTAGCTGAGGTACCCCTATCAAGACCACATGGAGCAGAAAAGATCCATCCTCCCTGACCCCCACCTGAATTTCTAATCCAAAGAATCGTGAGCTCTTGGTTTAAGCCACTAATTTTGGGGTGGCTTTGTAACACCCAAAACTAAAATGATGAGTCTTCTGCCCTATCTTCCTTAAGGTCCAACAGAATCTCTTTCTGGCCTTAGGACTATGAGTTAACTATACAGGTGTTTTCCCTAAAATCTTTTCTATTTCTCTTTATTTCCTTTTCATATTGTTCTTCCCTCAGGTATCATAAATTGCATCTAAATTCTCATATCTCTGTTTCATGAACTTGAAAACTGCAGCGTGTTTTTCTTCCATTTCACTTTACAGGGTTAAAGAGCATCAAATTTTTTCTCTCCTCCCTTCAGATCCAGTGTTCTAGCATTTGAATTACAGCGTGTTCTAGAGAAAAGAATAAAGAGTTTGAGAGCCAAGAACCCTCATTTTATACCTAATGAGCTGTATGGTTCTAGGCAAGTTTGAAATCTTTCTGCACCTGATTTTCTCCATGTAATCTCATGAGCTAGTGGAGAGAACATAAACTGCAAAAACAGATGGGAAAGTTAGTCAAAAGCAAAGTACTCTTTATTTCCATAACCTGGACACGTTTTCTGCAATGATATTTGCATGCCCTCCATGTGTCAAGTTCTCTATCACAGGCTTGAACATGCAGGATAACGTTTGCCTATCTCCAGGAAAACGAGATAAACACTATTTCTGCCTTATAGGTTTTTGCTGGAAGTGCGATCTCTCTCTTCTACTCTCTCTCTTGCTCTGTCTCTCACTCACGTGTGTGTGTGTGTGTGTGTGTGTGTGTGTGTGTGTGTTGTGTATGTTTGTTTTATGTTGCTATTCTCCACAAATGCCTTGTTGTGGGATACTGTAAGACTCATTATGGTCAGGCAAAATCTGGGTGAACCATTCTCACGAAAGGGTGAAAACTGAGGTTTATGTGGAAAAAAAAAAAAGCACAGGGCCTAAGAGGAAACTACCCCTAACAATAAAAGAATTATGGTAGTCTTCTTTTCCCAAATACAATTTTAAACTTAAAAAAAAATCACACTAAACCATAAAATAAAGGTAAAGAAATCCAAGTTTCTAATTTGTACTGCGATAATTACTTCAAAGCTTTGTTTGAAATATCAAATAAAAAAATCTTTCCAATTTTTTTCTCTCATTTTTTTCTTGCATGTCTTTGTTTCTGTTGGTGTCTTAGAAGAGTGGATTTCAAAAAATGATCCCTGAACCAGCATCATCAGTATCATCTGTGAACTGGTTTGAAATGCTAATTTGGGGGGCTCTACCCAAATCTACTGAATCACTAACTCAGCAGGTAGGGTCTAGCAATCCGTGTCTTAACAAGCCTTTCTGGTGACTCTGCAACACAGGTTTGAGAACCACTGCCGTGGACATATACTTGGGCTGTCTCTTGCAATTTATCAAACTGGCTGTTCATTAGAATCTCCTGGGAAGCTTTATAAAAATATCAGTGCTGGGACACCAGTGCAATAGATTCTAATATATTTGGTCAGGGGTAGGCCAGGACACCAGAATTTAGTCTCCTAAGTGATTCTAGTATGCCTACCAGCATTGAGAATCACTAGCATTTTAGGTAATCTGGCTCTGACTCTAGGCTTTAGCAACTTTGGGGAGAGAAGGGAGGAGCTCAGTATGCTTCCTCGGTTTAGGCTGAAGAGAAGAAGCAGAGAAGTAGGGATAGTTCAGAAGAATGTTTAAGCAAGTCTGAAATAAAATACATTTAAATGTGAAATGTGGAAGGGGAAGAATTACAGTTAAGCCATAGTCTTCAGGGAACATTTGAGGCAGTGAGCATTTTAGACTGAATGACAGAAAATAGGTTTACAGGAAACCAGTGGAAGAGAGTCAGAGATAATACAACTGAGATAAATTAGGCTTGAATATTTCTTATGGGGCTGTGCTGTGCACTAGAATCCCATTGTACATAATCTAGGCCTCTGAGCAAACATTATTTACCGTTTAAAAAAAAAATCTGGGAAAAGAACACTTTTTTTTTTTACAGTGTTTTTGCTATTCTCTACATTATTTTTTGTTGCATATTACGATAAAATTAGTTATTTTCAGCCAAAGTCTTGTGAAGGAGGAAACATTCTCATGGAAGGGTGAAAGCTGATTTGATTATAATAGCCAGTAGTAGGACTTGGACAAGTAATTTTCACCTACACAACAGCCAACTGAAAAAAACCAGCAAGATCATTTTTAGGCTTTTAAATATTACAGGCATAAAAAGAAAATTTGAGAAATGGATTCGTCCTGGTTAAAAGTTTTTTTTAAAGGATCTGACTTTCAAGTTATATTTCATCATATATTTTTGATATGTTCATATTTCAGATGAGTTGAGGGACAGAAGACAGAAATGAGTTTTTAAAAAATTGGTGAAGGAAAGGAACCAATTAGCAAAGAAGAAGATGTGGCAAATCTAAAAATAAGAAAAAAGATGTAGTGAAGTGAAGGATAAAAAGGCCCTGAGAGTGAAACAATATGAAAGAGGGGATTTTTGTGTTTTGTTCACTGCTATACCTACAGCATCTAGAACAATGCCTAGCACATGAAAAATGCTCAATAAATACAGTGTAGTTGTTGAATGAATAAATGACCTTCAAGGATACCTCCAGTTTTGTGTACCAGGATAGTATAATTACTGGGTGATTGAGGAATACATGAAATCTTCAACTCATTTTTTATTTAGAGCTTTCCAACTGTACTGACAGGTGTTATAAACTTTCCCAGCCAAGACGTGGCCTTTTCCTAACGAAAAGTTCCAAAGGAATGGAGATTGAGACCGGAGTAATTTCTCAGAGGAGCTGGCTTCTCTGATCCTCTTCACTCCAAAAATCCCTTTCACTTCCCTCAAAACAAATCCACCACTTAAGAATCTGCATCCTGTGGGGCCATTTTTGAAACAGGTATTAGGAGGATGAGGCCAGTCAATTTTCATCTGAAACACTCCTCAGATGTGTCTCCAAGCACAGTGTACACCACCATCTTGTAGGTGTTCTGAATGTCCCAAAGCCCCATGTTTTGCTCACCAGGCATGCCACCCTAACTCCCCGATGCTGGAAATGAGAGTATGTCTGAAGGTCATGGAAGAACAGTAAGAAATGGCTTCCATTTTCTTTATACATTTTTAGTGGGTTGACCTCAGAGAACCAATCCCTCAAATGAAGTGGAAAGCATCCTGGAAGTGAGAGCTCACTTGTTTCATTTTCTTATTTGGAAAACGGAATGCCAGCGTGACTCCTTCTTGGCTATTCCTTATGTATTACTACTGCTCCAAAATGCAAAAAGCAGGTTCAGAGATCAACTACTTGCATCATTCGCCTTTTGGTTTTGTCTCACAATGACTTTAGATAATGTGCCCTGTTTCTTTTTTATCCACTGATTCAGCAAATATTTACAAAGCCCCAGTACACTGCTGGGTATACTGTGCTGGGCTCCAAAAGTCCCTGCTCTCCAAAAGGAGATAAAAATCAAGTGGGCAGAGAAGCCAATAAACGTGTAAAATGCATTATCACACCAGGAGGTTATAAATGCTACAAAGGGAAATAAAACAGAAAATGGGAGATGGGCAGTAACAAAAAGCTCTAAAACCAAACTTCACTTCGCTGTTAAAAAATATTCTACGCTCCACCCTCACCCCTTTTTTTTTTTTTTTTTTTTTTGCCCTTGCAGCTTGCCTGCTCTAACAGGAGATGTCTTTTAAATAGCACCCACTCTGAGGGATGAGAAATTACTTAAAGGGTCCAAGGGACACTATTTAGGTGACGGCTGCACTGAAAGCCCTGACTTCACCACTCTGCAATAACTGGAAGTAACAAAACTGCACTTTTACCTCCTGAATCTATAAAAACAAAACTAAAATAAACAATAGACGATTCCCTGCTGACTCCAAGCCGCTTTCTTAGGTTTGGTTTCCGCCCGCTTCTCTGAGCAGGCGCTTCCGTTGGCTCTGCATAAAAATCCTAACATTACGGGATCCCCACAGTAGCTCGCAGCCCCACAGCCCTCCCGGCTTCCTCCCGTCTCTCCACGCCTCCCTCAGGCCGGCGGTGGCGTCAGGGCCCAGGTCTGAGGCGCCCTGAGGATTCAGCTGAACAAACGTCATAAAACGATGAGAGGAGAAGACGATGTTGTGAGAACTGGGTCCCAGACAGTCTCAGAGCAGCAGAAAACCTCAGGAAACCCGAGGCGCACGACCCTGACGGCGACGGAGGGGGTGTGCGCGGACCGCACTGTCCTCTCCCGCCGACGCCAAGGCTCAAATTAGAACGAACACCGGGCGGCCACAATCTCGGTTTCTCCTTTCTTTCGCTGAGGCGAAGAAATCGCCCGCGGTCCCCGGCGCGCCTCCCGCCGAAAGCTAGCGGTGCCCATTCAGACAGGCCGCCTGCAGCGCTCCCTTTCCGCAGACAAAGCTGCGTCGAAAGGCCCTCCGCGGCCCCCGAGTGACCACGTTTCGTTGGTCAGAGGAAAGCGAACGCGGCCGCTCCCCTTCAAGCAGCCAGACAATAGCGGTGGGCAGGCCGCTCCAAGCCAGCATCTTTGTTTCCCTTGCGCCAGGAAACGAAGTCTCCAGATACCACCAGAAACCAGAGGCCGCTCTTCCCGCTCGATCCTTTCCAGCGGGCAGAAGCGCGACGGCCACCTTCGTCGCCAGGAAGCTGTGTGCTGAGCTCCGCACCTCGCTGAGCCCTCTCGAGCTAAAGGAGGTACCAGCCGTGAGCGGTTACGGCCTCGCGGACGACTCCGCGCCTCAGGGCCCGCCCTGGGCGGGCTGGAAGTAGCACCGGCCCCGCGCGGAAGGAAACGCGCGGGGTGACACGGCTCAGCGCGCCTTTATAGAGCCGCGCCCCCGGAGACGCCGCGGTGGCTCGTTTAGGTCCGCGTTGTGTCTGCGCTCCTTTTCGGCCTCGGCTGCCCGCTGCAGCCTTGCGTCTGCGCCTCAGAGTAGCCGCCGCGGGCCTCTCTGCTGGAGCAAGAAGACCTGGAGGCTGTTCGGGGGTCGAGGGGGTAGCGGCCCCGGCCTCTTGGGCGCCTCAGCCTCACGCCCTCCGAGCTCTCTTCCCGGGTTTGGGCGTGGAGCATGCGTTGCGCCCACTTGCTGGGTTATGCGGCTGCCGGGGCCGGTGCCTCGCCTCGTCGCCAGGCCCCATTTGTCCCCTCAGGCTTGACAGCGGGTGTCAGCAGGTCCAGGCCGACTGACGGGCGGGAGTCTGCCCGGTGCTCCCTTCCACATGCACACGCCTGGCACGCCTCAGTTTCCTCAGTTGTGAAAGAAATTACAGGATGCAGGTTAAAATTACCTAGCGGCGCATAATGAGTTCTCCCAGCTAGCGAGTCCTAACATAGCATGAATACGCAAAACCACGTGGTTGGAGCTGAAAAACGCGTTGCTGTCGGGGGAAGAACCCCAAAAGCCATAGTTGGCCAGATTCCATTTATAGGACATTCTACAAGAAGCAACGGTGGCGAAGGAAAGCAGTTGCCTGGGAAGGGAGTGAAACAGGACAGAATGGAATGCACAGGAGCCGGGGAACTTTGGGGCAGGGGTGGGACAATCTCGTATCTTGATAGGAGCGGCGGCTACATGACGTATACAGTTGCCCCAAATTATCACACTGTAGTTTCTAAATGGGTACGCTTTATTAACATTCAAATTATAAGAAAATTTTCCTCAAAAGTTGGGGGGCGGGGGAGGGAGGGAAGAATTAAAGAAGGTCGTGGCTAGGGGCTTGTTGGGGAATAAGGGAGAAAAATCACAGTTTAAAAAAATCTGAGAGCTAAATTCGTGCTCTTTCTGAATTGAGAAGCAGTGGACGCCAGCAATAGGAATAGCTCAGGTCCGAGAAGGATATGCCCTACCAGACCCGCTTGATGTGCCTGGGTGGATTTGCTCGTTCCGACGTCCACCTCCACCCCGACCTGCTCCTCTTGTTTAGGGTAGAGGCCTGGCCTCCAGTGCCCTCTCCCGACAGCCTCCCCCAGGTGAAGGTCAGGCTTCAGCACTGCCTCCCTGACACAGAGGCTCTGATGGTGGGATGTTCTGACTCAGACTTAGGTGAGAAATTTGAAGCAATGCTCTTGCTTCCCTAGCAGTTGCCCGGAGGGGTCAGATGCTGCCTTCGGAGGAGTGGGAGAGTTAGAGCCCCAAGTAGCCAGCATAGAAATTCTCTCTGCTGCCATCCACACAGTCCCAAGGCATGCTGGTTCTATATGGTTGTCTGGAAGCTGTCCTTGCATGTGAAGTTGTTTTCAGCTCAACAGTGCACCACCTTGCATTTGCCTTCCTTCGCCTTTCCTTTCACCCTTACTACCCTGGAATTGTATCTCCTGATAAAATCTTACCACTTAAACTTGGCCTCAGACTCTGCCTTCATGTGAATCATTTAGCAGCCTTTGGGCTTTAGGTCTGTGCTTTTCTGAAAATTCCACAACCACAGTAACACAAAATTAAGATTATTTTTTTCTCTGTTTTGGCTCTGGTTTACTGTCCCATTAAAGTGCTTCTTTAAAAGGCATCCAATTGAGACCAATGCTGAATACATACATTTTTATAGGTATGCCCCTATTTGAAGTTGCTAGAGATAATGAAAGTTTGGGCTTCCACTTGTTGGTTCCTAGTGGTGTTTATTCTCAAGAGTAAATTCCTAGAGCGTAGGCACCTAAACGCTTTAAACATTTGGAAACTTAAACCTGAGATGCATGCAAGTGCAAAACAAAGTGCTTTCAAATCATGATCATAAAGCTGTTAGTCTGGGGGTCTACTTATGTTTTTGGCCAAGTTCTAGCTTTCCTAAGGACATCAGAGGAGGATATGTTAAAGCCTTTTTAAGTGACCTTTGGTTTATAGTGCTTTGTGAAACAATTTTTCTTTGCATTATTTTCTGTATTAAATACTCCAGTAAGTGTTTTTAATGATAACAGCCACTGGCTTTGTGGCCTGCTGTTTATTGCAAGTTTTCCAGGCCTTATTCTAGGCTTCCCTTCCACCTGGCCTTGCCAACCACCTGTAACTTGATCAACAGTAATTTGAGATGGGACTGGCCAGGGTCATATGTTAAATAGGACATTTCCACTTTTCTGACCACAAAATCCTCCCCTTCTTGACCGCTCAAAAGCTGTTACATAATCTACAAACATATAGCTCTAATAAGTTCTACTACATACCTTGGCAAAGGTAACACCTGAAACTTACCTTTCTATTGGCACAATATATTTTATTAAAGATGGTTTTCATTGCTTATAATTGTGGCCTATCAGAGCATTTAATTATTTTTAATAACACATTCTGCCTTCATCCACATCATCATAGTGAATTGATTTTTGCAAGGAAAACTTGGTCATCCTAGCATGTGAACAATTTTTAATCCTTGTTTGAAAAATGTTTCATCTGAGGTTAATTTCCATTGGGAGCAAAAATGAAGCCAGGCTGTCGGTACACATGATGTGTTTAAACACATTTTCATGAAGAAAAAAAAAAAAGAATACCTTGGGTTACAGACATGCAGTATCAGAAGGCATCCCAATAAACAAAAGTGAGAGCTCCTCTTTAAATCCTAGCACTTGATTATTTCCAAATATATAAGGGCAGATAATGTTCAGCAAATGTCCAGGTTTTACACATTGGCTCTTCAGAGTAGGTCATAAGCTTGCTGCAATTGTGTTCCCATTATTCAAACATTTTTAGAATTCTTTAGAAACTTACCACAAGAGTCTGAATCACATTCTTTTAAATGACATCATCAGTGATAGCAAATCTTCCACCTCTGAGAGTAGATTTTTAGAAATACCCGTCATTTGAAACCACCCCGAATTTAGTAACATCATTTGGCAGGGAAAATTGAACTAGAAAGAGTGAACTGATTAAATGCTTTTTAAAAAATTAAACTCGAAGAAATGGAAGATTAGGGAAAGATTGGAGCAGAAATTAATCATTAGAAAAGAATGTTTTTGATCAATTCCATAGGTAATTCTTTGGAAAAAGATCAAGAAAATGGAGAAATCTCTGATCTATTTTTTAAAAAGGAAAAAAGAAAATATAAAATTATAAAGGAGAAAGATATAACAGATATGGAGACTTTTAAAAAATTACATGAGGCTGCTATGTGATATCAGCTATGTGCTAAACATTTTCTTCTGGAAAACCATATCACCTAAATTGAATCTAGAAGTATAAAAACTAAGTAAGTCAAAGCTAGGGAAGAAATTAATAAAAGGCCTGAAGACTGAGAGAGGCTTTAGACAAACTCTTGCGTATTTTGAAGGACATAAAATCCCTTTCTAAATGAATAAAGACACTAAAATTTAATTTTTTTGGGAGTGAAACCATTTTCATTATAAAACCCATCAAAAATGGTATAGCCAAGCCTGATGGCTCACACCTGTAATCCCAGCACTTTGGAAGCTAAGGTGGGAAGATCGCTTGAGCACAGGAGTTCCAAGAGACCCCATCTTTACAAAAAGTAAATAATTATCTGGGCCTGGTGGTAGGTTCGTGCAGTCTTAACTACTTGAAAAGATAAAGTGGGAGGATCATTTGAGCTCAGTAGGTCGAGGCTACATTGAGCGGTGATCTCGTCTCTGCCCTCCAGCTGGGGTAACAGAGCAAGACCCTGTCTCAAAAAAAAAAAAAAAAAAAAAAAAATACAAAAAGGACAGTCAAAGGACAGTCAAAAAATGATATTTCACATAAGACACTCAATGCCAGAAATCCCCCCAAAATACCAAATATATCAGCAAATTAAATTCAGTAAAGTCAGTCATTTTAAAAAATCAGATAGATTTTATCCTAGTAATGCCAGGATTAAATACTAGCAAAATAGTTTATATAAAAATATATAAAAATACATTTAGGCTATATAAGAATAAAAACCTTATTATCTCAATAAGTGATAAAAATCTAGCACCTACTCCCAATTAAAACAACTATATATTTTTTAAAACTTTTAGTAAATGTTAAACTGATAGCCAACATCATATCTTTTAATAAGATATTGTAAAAATAATAATGCTGCTGGTAAGACAGCCAAATTAAATTTATACCTTCTCTGCAAAGGCCTCCTGAGTAGCTGGGATCACAGTGCATGCCACCATGCCCAGCTAATTTTTGTATTTTTAGTAAAGATGGGGTTTCACCATGTTGGCCAGGCTAGTCTTGAACTCCTGACCTCAGCTATTCCACCCACCTTGGCCTCTCAAAATGCTGGGATTACAGGTGTGAGCCACTGCACCTGGCCTGTTTTTTGTTTTTTAATTTCATAAAGTACCTTCTACATCTTCCCACATCAGCACGTATAGATCTACCAAAATTTTCACAGTGGTTGAGTGGTTGAGTACAGTTACATGAATGAACCATGATTTTTCACTCACCTATTAGGGACTCTTTAGACTATTTTCTAGTTTTCTGCAATTATATACAGTCCTTGAATGTCTTTTCCTACTGGTGCAGGTGTACTTGTTGAATTAATGCCTAGCAATGGAATTGCAGATCAATATTTGGATAGATATTTCCAAATTAATATTCAAACAGACTGGGTTAATTTACAATTCCACTAAAAGTGTGTGCAAAAATGTTGAATAATTGTTGAGGCTAGGTGATAGGCATATTAGACTTTATTCCATCTTCGTTTGTGTCTATTTTTAAATTTCCATACTCAAGAACAGACAGGCATTTTCATCAATATCAGGTATAAATAGGCCTGCTTTCACCACTATTATTTTAAATTGTGCTGAAATAATTCTGTAATAAGACAAGAAACAGAAATACTAATATTGCAAAACAGTAGACAAATTGCCTTTATTTGCAGATACTTTTTTTTTTGATATATATACTTTTTATTGCATTTTAGGTTTGGGGGTACATGTGAAGAACATGCAAGATTGTTGCATAGGTATACACATGGCAGTGTGATTTGCTGCCTTCCTCCCCATCACCTATATCTGGTATTTCTCCCCATGCTACCCCTCCCCAAATCCCCACCCCCCGCTGTCCCTCCCCTTTTTCCCCTCAAATGACCCCAGTGTGAGATGCTCCCCTCCCTGTGTCCATGTGATCTCATTGTTCAACACCCGCCTATGAGTGAGAATATGCGGTGTTTGATTTTCTGTTCTTGTGTCAGTTTGCTGAGAACGATGGTTTCCAGGTTCATCCATGTCCCTACAAAGGATGCAAACTCATCGTTTTTGACGGCTGCATAGTATTCCATGGTGTATATGTGCCACATTTTCCTGGTCCAGTCTATCATCGATGGGCATTTGGGTTGGTTCCAGGTCTTTGCTATTGTAAACTGTGCTGCAATGAACATTCGTGTGCATGTGTCCTTATAGTGGAATGATTTATAATCCTTGGGATATATACCCAGTAATGGGATTGCTGGGTCAAATGGAGTTTCTATTTCTAGGTCCTTGAGGAATCGCCACACTGTCTTCCACAATGGTTGAACTAATTTACACTCCCACCAACAGTGTAAGAGTGTTCCTATTTCTCCACATCCTCTCCAGCATCTGTTGTCTCCAGACTTTTTAATGATCGCCATTCTAACTGGCGTGAGGTGGTATCTCAATGTAGTTTTGATTTGCATTTCTCTAATGACCAGTGATGATGAGCATTTTTTCGTATGTTTGTTGGCATCATATATGTCTTCTTTTGTAAAGTGTCTGTTCATATCCTTCGCCCACTTTTGAATGGGCTTGTTTTTTTCTTGTAAATCTGTTTCAATTCTTTGTAGATTCTGGATATCAGCCCTTTGTCAGATGGGTAGACTGCAAAAATGTTTTCCCATTCTGTTGGTTGCCGATTCACTCTAATGACTGTTTCTTTTGCTGTGCAGAAGCTGTGGAGTTTGATTAGGTCCCATTTGTCTATTTTGGCTTTTGTTGCCAATGCTTT
>PVKV010022511.1:0-35193 GCA_004027835.1 Alouatta palliata
AGCAGTTCTCCTGCCTCAGCCTCCCGAGTAGCTGGGACTACAGGCACGTGCCACCATGCCCAGCTAATTTTTGTATTTTTAGTAGAGACGGGGTTTCACCATGTTGACCAGGATGGTCTCGATCTCTTGACCTCGTGATCCACCCGCCTCGGCCTCCCAAAGTGCTGGGATTACAGGCGTGAGCCACCGCGCCCGGCTCTATTATTATTATTTTTTTTGAGACGGAGTCTTGCTCTGTCACCAGGCTGAAGTGCAGTGGCGCAATCTCGGCTCACTGCAACCTCCGCCTTCTGGGTTCAAGCCATTCTTCCACCTCAGCCTCCCGAGTAGCTGGGACCACAGGTGCGTGCCCGCCCGGCCTAATTTTTCTATTTTTAGTAGACCAGGCTGTTCTTGAACTCCTGATTTCGTGCGTGATCCGCCTGCCTCAGCCTCCCAAAGTGCTGGAATTGCAGTCGTGAGCCACCATGCCTGGACTTGCCATCACCTTTTTTGAAAGTAGACCAGGCTGTTCTTGAACTCCTGATTTCGTGCGTGATCCGCCTGCCTCAGCCTCCCAAAGTGCTGGAATTGCAGTCGTGAGCCACCATGCCTGGACTTGCCATCACCTTTTTTGAAAGCACTGCATGGGCCCAATCTGGCCTAGCAATCACAGTGCAGCCCCTGGGCCATCCACCTCCGGGCCTCCCTGCCCATCCAGTAAAGTATACACACCCTTGTTTACTATGGATTAAAGGATCACAGAGACACAGTATAGCCATGGAAAAACCCTCTTGTTTATTTGATTAAACAAAAATAAAATAAGCTGCATAGGAACAATTTTAAAGTCCAAAGAGACACCAACTTTGTTTTAAGGCTGTAGCAGCTGATACAGCATCTCCTTGCTGCCTTCCCCAGCCTTCTCTGTGGACCACAGCGATACATTCAGAAGCCTGCTAGCTAACACAGGAGTTTTTGAACACTTTCCCATTGGTTCTTCACTGCTTACTGCCTGTCATGCCTGCGGCCTGCGATAATAACATTTAAGATTTAAAATGTGAAAGCCAAAAGTGGGGGTGGAGGGGGGAACACCCAAACAGAGACTTACTTCTGCCTAAAGGTTTGGGGAGAAATCTTCATTTCCCTACCCAGCTACTGAACTGATGGGATTCACACTACCATGGCAATGCTCATTCAAAAGTGGCAAATGGCAGTCAGCACCCCACCCCAGATGGGCTTGCAGTGTGGTTTCTGCTGCCAGGGGAGTTACTATGGTAATGCATATTCCTTCTATCATGTCTGCCTTGGACAAATACAAATTAAGAGGTTTAACTTAGTCATTCTAACGTAAGGCAACATGCCCACATTAATTCCCCCAATTCTGTGTTTACTTTAAAAAAAAGACAAAAAGACTCAACTGAGTCACATGTTCCACAGTTAAAAATTAAAGCATTTTGCTGACCCGGCATGAGGGCTAATGGGCAGTGTTAAGATTCAGTATAACAACCCTCCTCCCACCCACCCAAGTATAACTAACATGCTAGATAAAAAACACCACCCCTTACCCACCCACCCTCACCTGCATCAATGTTAAGAGAAAAGGGGGAAAAAAGAAAGGAATCTTACCACCCTAAAAGCAAGAAAACCCCAGAAATGTGAAAAATCTTCCTCTGAAGAAACCAACTACACAGACTGCTAGAAACATAAAGAACTACTACGGAGCTGGTTATTTAAAGAAAGTAAACACTTTGCTACACACATCAACATTCAGTCAGTGTGCTCTGAGATAGGGTCTTAAGAAAAATACTACCTGAGCTTGTAAGTTAATACAATCATTAAAAGGAGGTCTAAGACCATGTGGATACATTTTAGAACCATTATTGGTTAAATGATGATGGAAAATATCCCACCAGGCTGGCTTGTTAACCCGTAAGATCAGTTTTAAAAAACAGACATAATTGAGGTATTTCTTCACCATGACATTTATAAGCCCAACTCACAATAATGACAGTGGTCTTAGGACCCTCCTCTCTTCCAACCAACCAAAATTTAGGGCAGGAGAGAGGTGGGAGGGTCAATACAGTATATGCTGGTAATGTGCTTCTCAACTTTATCAAGTATTTAATAAACAAGGGGGAAAAAAAAACCCGTCAACATGTTACCTTTGGTAGAAAAAAAATCAAAACACAAAACAAAAGAGCACTACACACTTCAACAGTCACTGCTCAGTCAAAACAGTGATTGTTCCAACACCATGGTAATGAATGTCCTGCTGGGTCCAGAAGCTACAAATACAATCATGGAGTCAAAAGGATTCTCTTTCCCTTCAAATATTGGGTGTTTCCAAGAACTAGATCTTTAGAATTACTCCTAAAAGGGTATTAGTTGCAGACATTCGAAATACAGATAAAATATTTTTCTCTTGAAGAGAAAGAGACCTACAGGTCTTTATTTGTAGTTAAGTCCTCCAATAGGTCAGATTAACCAGTAGTTTCATAATACTGAACAACAGTAACGGTATGCGTAATTCTTTGTGAGGGGGAAAAGCCAGATTGCTAAGAACTACTTGGATTTATGACTACGTTTGCCTGACATTTCTCTTTCAAGGTTAATAAAACATTTCTCCTGGGAGAAATCAGTTGTAGATTTATGATAACATCTCTTTCAGAGGTAGCTTTCCCGCTCCCGCCCACTCCCCACTGGATTAATACTATTCTTTTTGAGACCTGTCAGATGCTAAACATGAGGTAGATGACTGGCCACAATTGAGGTAGAAACTCAACAAAAACAGTCAGTGTGGTCTGGAATGCTGCATCCTGTGCCCCTGGCCTGCAGAAAGCCAGACAAGGCCACAGAGCTCCAGAGGCCCTGGCCATGTGACACCATCACCTGCGAGTACAAGTGTTTGACCTTTATACAGCCCCAGACTGTTGGAAACTCAGAGTGATGTTTTAAATATACCTTAAATATACCCTAAATACTTTTTGGCACCACTGGATTAAAAAAAAAAAAAAAAACAAAATCAGAAAAACAAGCTTAAAACTTTGGCATATCTTTCACCACCTACCAGAACACAGCAGTCTTAGAATCTTCCAATGAGGAAGGCAACACATTTAAATAGTACTTTGCTGCTTCAAGCCTAAAAGACTCTCCTCCTCAAATAATTAAGCTTTGGCTTAACTAGAATAAATCAGACTGGGCCAATCGCAAGCTATTCTCTTGCAACTCCATCACAAAGTGCCTCCATTCTGGCAACATTTTTGGCCCAACACCTAATTTGGATTCGGTTTATGGTACCCTTTATTATGTGTTTCCCCAAATAAGTTAGACTTAAAAGGGCATTGAGGAGTTAGTGCACGTGGGGTACAGCCCAGGTCACTGCGCTCTAGCCAACTTGAGTGCCACTTGCAGCCCCAACAGGGTACAGGTTCTGAGACAGGATTAGATCTCGGGACCAAAAATAACACTTCTGAAATGTTAAGTCAGTGTCAAGCAAAAGTGGTTTTTACCTATGGATTAGATTTCCTTTAAACATCTCAATACCCAAACTTGCATATCCAAACCCAATGGGCATCTCCAAACATAAACTGAGCTGACATTACACCCCACCCACCCAACCCTCAACACCTGACCAGATCAGACCTCCATGGGGACTATTGTCTTGTTGTATTTACTCCCCAGAAACCTTTTTATTCTCCTACCTCATAACACCCAGGACCTCACTATTTTTCCATCATGCTGAAGACTCCCTTCCTTGACCGAACTCCTGGCTACCCTGGCATCACCTCGTAACAGGCAGGAGACTATGTATTTAAACACAGGTACTTTTAATAGTCGCACACTAGGGACTGCCAAATGTTGGCTTTCATCATCTTTCTTTGATTTGGAACATTTCACATCATACAATAAACACTCTCCAAAGTGCTTCGCACCAATCCCTATGGGTCAGGAGTCAATCGCGGGCAGCCACAAATGGCCAATGTTTTAAAAACAAAAGCTTTCCAAATGTGACCATGTTTCTCAAATGCCAGCCAGGCACCATTTTGGGTACAGAAAGGTACGGGGATATACCACCACTGGGGACACAGACGTAGTACTTCCACTCTACACACGTATTTCAGGGGCATAGTTCTACTTGCTCTAAGCCTGCAAATGTGTAAGTCTGTAAATTAAGACCTGTTAATTTCAACCATGGAGTGAAAATCTTGGCTTTTCAACCAAATCCACAGTAAAATGTCAAGTAAGAAGTTTTAGTCACTGCTATGCACCAAGAAAATTTCTCATTTAGGTCTCAACATTTTCCTACATCTGGGGAAATTAGAAAGAAAATAGCAGAATGAAAATGACTACGAAAAGATTTTAATCAAGATCCATTTCCTCAATAAAATTTGTTTTTCAAGCATTTAAAACCAGTTGTCTTTGGTATTTAAAGGGTGGCTTGTTGGGTGGCTAGGGAGAAGGAAGAAAGTTCAGCACCAAGTTACTCCAAAATAAAAAAAAACAGTAAAAATGTTCAACTAACATTAACTCTTTACCAAAGACCTTAGAGCTTAATGGCCAAAAGGCAACTGAATAGGCACTGGGGAAGGATTCACTATTAAATTGGTAGAAGCAAAAGGAGCTTCTACCAAACAAGATTTCTTAACGCCTTCCCACCCTGTAACAGCAGCTGGGAGCCAACAGTTTGAAGCTACTTTCCAACTTTTCAATCTTTTATTGCATGCAGTTCTCCTCTGTGAGATGAAATTTTTTTTTCTTCCCATTTTGGTCACTCAGAAACCCTAGAATTAAAGCAATGGGAAGACACAGCGTAGCTTGTAGTAGACTAAACCTCCCCAAAGAGGTGTGCGGGAAAAGCAATCTGACTGACTTGTCATCTCATCCCTATCATCTCCTTTTTCTATCGGGATAACAAAAGCAAACTGCTCCATTTGTTAATCTGTTCTGTTCATTTCAAACTATATTTTACAATAGAAATTTCTGTTAAATAGAGGAACAGAAGTGGATCCGTAAGTCTTTATTTTTAAACAAGAGTCTCTCTTGTAAGTCATTGACGTTTGTTTGAGAGTCACTCTTTCCCTGAGGAGGGCGCCTCCAGAATTGGGTTATTTCAGTATTTGGGGTAACGCAGGAACCCACTGGGTTCTGACAAGCAGGGTATCAGCTATACCTGCTTTGCACTTGAAAGACAGACAATGCCCAGAAGCACAAGTTTTGTGCCCAAGTCCAGCTTACAACCAACCAATCCTGTAAAGTGACAGATTCTACCCCACAGTTCTGCAGCGGGAGTCTTAAATTTTCATTCTTTGGTACCAAGTTACAGGTTTAAGAAAAGACATTACATCCCACATTTCAGGTTGGGAAGGATTTGGTTTCTAGATCCTTTATATTCAAAGGCCTTGGGGGTGGTGGGGGTGGGGCACAGGGACATGGGGATTCATGTTAAACCATGAGGTCCTAAAGCATGGCCTGGGTGCAAACAATCCTATAAAAAGTGACCCAGCAGAGGGTGTGGGACTGGGCTGTTACCTGAACTTCCAGAGCAGGAAAAAATTGTGCTTGTAAAATAAAAGTTCTTTCCTTTGCCTACTCTTCTTAGGAAAAGAAACTCCTAGCACTACAGAACAAACTCCTATGCACTCTCGGGTCAGGACGAACCTGCCCCTTCTGTGGAGTCCATATAGTTTGGGGGTGCCTGGCTTCTTTCATGTGCTCTCTGACTCTCTCAGCACAAGCATGTCCACCCACATTCATGTCCACATCAGCCCATGCCTGAAAACCCTCTCTGAGAATGAGGTTAATTTCCTTCTTCCTTCCATTTAACTCTTTAAAACCAACAGCAAAATAAGAAAACTTAACTTTTGAGAATATGTTTAATCAAAACTCCTGAGCTACATCTATATATATTTTTAAGAAACCAAAGTGTGAAAGGAGAGGTTTGGGAGGCAGTATGTCATTTTCGGCTCTACTACTTGGGCGCAAGATGGCTTTGAAACAAATATGCACACACCCTCCCTTAAAAGAAACAAAAATTATATACCCTAAAATATGAAGGGTCTGCTTTTCTTGGCTAGCAAGCCACAGCCACAACGTCTAGGATTAAGAAAAGATGCAGAGAGGAGGTTAAACACACTGAGGTATAAACGGAGAACAGAGGAGAGTTCTCTGTCGCAGCATTTAAAAAGAGAAGATTTTCCAAAAAGGTCAAAACAACACATAATCTAACCCCATATAAACACAGTATTCTTAAGAACACAGATACTCTATAATTATGCATTTTAAATCCTATTTTTTCCATGTTTTATAGTTTTTTGTTTTTTTTACTTAGTAGTTTTTTCTGTGTTTCCTTGGCTCAATCTACAGAATACACCCTACCACACACATCCAGTGCCCTCCCAGCCATACAGATGCCAGGTTTGTGCATATCATGTCCCACGCAGGGGAAGAGGGAAATGCGACTCCACCGAGGAGGGGAAGAGGGCCTGCTGCAGAAGGAAATGCAAAGATTTATGAGGTAGATAGAAATTATCACTTCACAGGCTCAATCCCTGCAGAAAAGATAAGTACATTCATCTGTAAAAAAATAAAGATGAGGTAGGACTTAAGCAATGTTGTACTTTTCTTGTTCTCTTTAAAAAAAAAAAAAGAAAAAAAGAAATCTCCCTGAGACTGTTTCTTCTTTGAAATTCAAAAAGAGAGAGAGAGAGAGAGAGAGAGAGAGAGAGACGCACACACCCCCCAAACACAGAAACCTAGGAAATGCAATTAGAAGACGAGGATTCGATTGTTGCCAAAGTCCACCACGACGATCATTCCGTCGGGGGTGATGGCGATGCCGGAAGGGCGGTCCATCTGCCCGAAGCCGCTGCCTTGAGCACCAAACTTGCACAGGAAGCTGCCGTTGGATTCAAACATCTGTACCCGATGGTTCCTGGAATCCGCCACGATGATGCGCCCTTCCTGGTCCACGGCGACACCTTGTGGGCGCAGGAACTGCCCATTGCCCGTGCCCTCCGAGCCCAGGAAGCGTGCCGACTGGCAGTCGGGGTGAATGACCAGGAGCCGGTGGTTGTTGAAGTCGGTGACCACCAAGTGACCCTCATTGTTGAAGGCCACACCCCGTGGGGAGTCAAAGTGCTTCCAGAGAGCCCCCTCGAAGCCATACTTATTTAGGAAGACACCATCAGGCCCAAACAGCTGGATCCGGTGGTTCCTCGTGTCTGAGACCAGGATCTTGCCTTCAGAATTCACCGCCACATCCCAAGGGTAGTTGAACTGCCCGTTCTTGGTTCCCTTCTCACCAAACTTGAGGAGGAACTGGCCCTCGAAGGTGAAGATCTGGATGCGATGATTGTCCTTGTCAGCCACCACGATCCTGCGTGAGGCGTCACAAGCCACCCCGGCTGGTCGGTCGAACTGCCCAGGCCGGGAGCCCAGAGTGCCGAATTTGTGGTGGAAGGCGCCACAGGGCTTGAACACCTGAATGCGGTTGTTGCTGCGGTCGGCGACAATGATGTAGCCCTCCTTATCTACACTCACGCCCCAAGGGCGGCAGAGCTTGCCATCGCTGTCACCCTCGCTGCCGAAGCTCAGGCCTGGGAGCCCGATACCCACGTAGCTGCGGCCTGACTTGACCACCACCTTGAAAGGGCTGTTCTCGATGTGCTGGTTGCACAGTGTCACTGACACCAGGTGCTCACCCTCCAGCTGGGGCCGATAACTCACCACATATGTCCCATTTTGCTGATCGCTCACCTCTGCACCAAACAGGTTGCCATCAGGGCCAAGGACCACAGCCGACATCAGATCACCTCCCGAGAGGCGGGGCTCACCATCGTGGTCATAACCAATGACTGTGAAGGAGGCCACCTTACCCTGGAGGGCGCGCTTGAGGCCATCGCCCGTGGCCTTGGTGAGTGGTGCAAAGGCCCCGCTGCTAACAAAGCCAAAAGACTTGATGGCAAGGTACAGTGCCTGATCCGGGGGTGTGAACATGACCCGGTCATCTTCCTGGGGCTGCAGGAGGCTCCGCACAGTCTTCAGCTCCTGCACCTGAGCCAGCATGCGGTCTCGGGCCAGCAGGATATCCAGTGCACGGCCCTCCTCCAGGACCTGCTGCACGGCACTGATGGTGCTCTCAAGCTTGTTGAGGTTTTGCCGCAGCTTCTCCACCTGCAGGTACAGAGACTTGGCTTTCACCTGGCGAATCTTTTCTACCTGGAGGGAAAAGCAAGAGTGGAAAAAGACACAGAGGCTTAGAGCCAAGCACAGAAAACCCCACATATGGCACAACTAATCACAAGGAAGCACCAAACACACCTTGTGAGATGGTCTACAAAAAACATCTGGCCTGTATTCTTCAAAAGCAGCAAAATCACAAAGGACCAAAAAAAGCTGAAGAACTGTTCTGGGTTACAGAATATAGTTACTAGAGACAAGACAACTAAATGTGATTAGTGACCCTGGACTGGGGGAAATGGCCAGCTATGAAGAGCACCACTGGGACAATTGTTGAACCTTGATTATGGACTCAGGAGTAGATGCTAGCACTGTATCAAAATCAAATTTCCTAACTTCTTTAATTGTACTGTGTTTAGGGGTAAAGGGGTTGTGTTTCCAATACACCAACTCACTCTCAGATCACAAACATATACATACATGCACACACACACATACGCATTCAGTGAATGTTGCAGTGAGCTGAGATAGTGCCACTGCACTCCAGCCTGGGTGACAGAGCCAGACTCCATCTCAAAAAATAATAACTGGGACAAAATATACATAATCAGCAAGAAAGATAAGAAACATCTGGAGTTACTATTATTACTGCAACTTTTTTATAAGCTAGAAATTAAAAAAAAATAAAGTTAAAAACAGTCATCTAGCTAGGCACAAGGGTGTGCCCCTATAGTCCCAGCTACTTGGGAAGCTGAGGTGGGAGAATCACTTGAGCCCAGGAAGCCGTCTGTAGTGTGCCATGATTGTACTTTACTTGTGAATAACCACTGCACTCCAGCCTGGGAGATCCCATCTTAAAAAAAAAAAAAAAAAAAAAAGCAAGATCCCACCACCGAAACTAAAAACAGCCATCTGTCAAACAGAGTTTACTGAGCACATACACTCTGCCAGGCACTGGAGGTACTGCAGTGACCCGTAGAAAATAAGGTCCTTGCTCTCACAGAGTTGTAGTTTAGAAAAGCAGGTATTAGAAAGCAATCAAAGAAATAAATATCATGTCAAATAGTGACAGCTATCAAAAAGTACAAAAAGGATGGGAAAGACAGTGACCAGGAGCCCAGACAGAGACAAAGGGCGCTAAAGGACAATGTGTTTCAGAAGTTGAGACCTAAAGGTTGAGACTAGGCAAAAGGCCAAAAGGAGAGCTAACCCAGCAGAGGAAACAGCCAGCACAAAGGCTCAGCATTTCAAACACAGTTTTCGGTAGGGAGTGACATGACACATTCATGCTCTTAAAGAATTAGTTTGTGGCCTGGTGCGGTGGCTCACAGCCATAATCCCAGCACTTTGGAAGGCAGAGGTGGGTGGATCACCTGAGGTCAGGAATTTGAGACCAGGCTGGCCAACACAGTGAAAACTCATCTCTACTAAAAACACAAAATTAGCCGGGCATGGTGGGGGGACCTATAATCCCAGCTACTCGGGAGGCTGAGGCAAGATTATCACTTGAACCAGACAGGTGGAAGTTGCAGTGAGTCGAGATCGTGCCATTGCGCTCCAGCCTGGGCAACAAGAGCGAAACTCCATCTCAAAAAAACAGAAACCAAAAAAATCACAAAAGGATTAGTTTGGGAACCAGGCAGGATTTCATGGCTAGTCTTACACCCCCAGAAACCTGAAATCACTGAAAGAACACACACACTGGTGTGTGGGCCTGATGGTTCATGCCTGTAATCCCAGCACTTTGGGAAGGTGGATCACTTGAAGTCAGAAGTATGTCTGTCTCTCTGTGTGTCTGTCTCTCTCTCTCTCTCTCTCTGACAGGGATAAAGACCGTGTATTGAGAATGGTGCACCTCAGACCTCCCAAGCTCAAATGATCTTCCTACCTCAGCCTCCTACTAGTGCACCACCATGCCTGGCTAATTTCTTTTTCTTCTTTTTGTTTTGAGATAGAGTCCCGCTCTGTCGCCCCGGCTGGAGTGCAATGGTGCAATCTCAGCTCACTGTAACCTCTGCCTCCCGAGTTCAAGCAACTCTCCTGTCTCAGCCTCCCGAGTAGCTGGGTATACAGGTATGTGCTACCATGCCCTGCTAATTTTTGTATTTTTAATAGAAAAGGGGTTTCACCATGTTGGCCAGGCTGGTCTCGACTCATGACCTTGTGATCCACCCACCTTGGCCTCCCAAAGTGCTAGGATTACAGGTGTGAGCCACTGTGCCCGGCCTTGTGTGTGTGTGTGTGTGTGTGTGTGTGTGTGTGTGTGTAACTAATTTTTTTAGGAGATGTGATCTTGATATGTTGCCAGGGCTGGCCTCCAACTCCTGGGCTCAAGCAATCTTCCCACCTCAGGCTCCTGAAGTGCTGGCATTACAAGCGTTAGCCACTGTACTTGGCCAGTTTCTCCTTACTTCTGTATTTTAAAAACAGGTTTTAAAAACCCAACTGGGAACCTGAGAAGCCCTGTACCCCACATTTTAAGATAGCAAGCTTTTGACAATAATTTGTCCATATTATTTCCAAAGGAGCCCTTTAAATCTAAAATGCTATAATATTATGGACATGGATTCTAACTTGCCAAAATAATTCCTGCTGGAGGTTCTCAAATCATGCTATTTAGAAACATGGGACATTAGTTTCTCCACTCTTTAAAAGTTCTCTAATTCTAAGCAATTTCCCCCTGTGAAGGGAATGAATTTATCCAAATATAGTTTACACAGAGGACCATGACTTGAGTGTTCTACACATCTGAAAGCCATAGAAGTCTATTTCAGAATAAGCATCCACTGTTGAAAGAGCTGGAGTTTAACCTGACTCCTTGAGGGTGGGAGGGGCGATGATAAGATTTCAACTCATTTCTGCTTTTTCATCTGTTCAGTGAACCAGGATACATGTGTACGGAGAGGTCCACGTGCGGACAGATTAAAGAAGCTTTGCCCACTGGGCCAAATCTCCACCTTTGATTCTTACGCGTGAACTATATATGCACTAACTATGTAAGCACCAAGTCCACTGGAAATATATAAGGCCCAAGATTGAAGAGAGGCATCTGGATATCAACAACAGGGTTGTCTTAATCCTTGCACTCATATATCTTCCTGTTAAATCCCCAGAGATGCAGGAAAACAAAACTTACAACAAAGAGATACCCAGACAGAGAAAGGCAAGCCCAAGAGGGCTTTGCTGGGAACAGAAAAAAAAATCAGTCATTAGTCAAAGAGAGAGGGGCTCCCACAGGATTTGGAGCAAGGTTCTATAGCAAAAGTGTCCAGAATAAGGAAGCTTATTTTGGAATGCTCTGTGGATACATTTTTGGGCAAGCAGAAACTGCTCGCTACAACGAAGAAGAGACTGACTCTTCTTTCAAACAGGTATCTCCCAAGAGTATAAACTTGCTGTTTCTTCTGAAAGAGAACTGCCTTTAGAGAGGACAGTGGGTCAGCCTTGCAGGAGGGAGGGTAACTAAGGTGAAAGCGGCAGAAACCCCACAAACAAAGGCCTTTTTCATCAGGAAATCCAGAAGAGCGAGTTTGTGGCAGAGTTCACTACAAAGCTCTCAGGTTGCAAGAAGTGGGCCCCTCAGTTATAATTAACATTCGTGGGTGGCATAACACTGGCAGACCCATGGGGACATCTGAGTGTCTGAAAACTATGTCATGCCCACAAAGGTGCTCAAAAAATGTGCTGAATTCAATATCCTGGAGACCTCCAAAGTCTCTTCTTGTCAGAAAGCAACTGAGCCATATTCCTTAAGAGTTCAGAAGAGGCAGAAAGCATCCAGTTGTGAAGTTAACTAAACGGAAAATGCAATGCAAAAACCAGTGACGCCTTGCAGATCATTGTAGAGAAGAGCAGTTAGCAAGGGTCACTTGCAGGAACGGCGGCACCATCCCCACCATCATCATATTGTTTGGAGATGGAAACAGGCACACTCCACAAGGATACCCTTAGAAATCAGCTCTAGTTTTTTTTTTTTAGACAAAGTTTCACTCTTGTTGCCAGGGTTGGAATGCAATGGCAGGGCCTCGTCACTGCAACCTCCGCCTCCCAGGTTCAAGTGATTCTCCTGCCTCAGCCCGCTGAGTAGCTGGGATTACAGGCATGCGCCACCACACCCAGCTAATTTTTTAGTAGAGACGGGGTTTCTCCATATTGGTCAGGCTGGTCTCGAACTCCTGACCTCAGGTGATTCGCCTGCCTCGGCCTCCCAAGGTGCTGGGATTATAGGCGTGAGCCACTGTGCCTGGCCATCAGCTCTAGTCTTTTTTTGTGTCTTCAGACAACATAATTATAGTTAAGAACTGGCATGGAGTGCTGGCCCTTTCATGGACATAATTCTCCGCCTTTCTGAATGGGGACATAGAATCAGAAAAGGAACAGAGGAACATTTGGAATGCTGGCTTGGGTGGGGTGAGTAGTCTTTCCAGCTGATTTTTATCTAAACAGCACACTAGTCTGCTCAGCACTCTTTCCTGCTCCAACAGGAAGAAAGGACACACACTCACTGCCCTCCTAAGAGGAAAACTGGTTTTCCACAAGAGGTCAGGAAGTGCAACCAGCCAGGTCACCAAAAATAGGGATGTTTCCCACCAGCCTGCCTTTCTTAACAACAGTCTTGACTATGCTCCCTTCGTTTGCCTCCCCTTCCGTGAATGCAATATAAAACTGGAGACTGCTTCCAGTCTTGCTTATGCACATACTTCTGAAAAGGCTTCTTGTTTTACCGCAGACAGCACCCACAATGTTCCAGGGACCCCCTGCATTTTTCCGCCAACAGGCCTTCTAGAAAATTACCAAGTGTTCTAAACTTAGCACTTGGCTCCTGGACCTGCAATTGGAGTCCTCGTGGAGTCCGAGTGGGCACCGCCTGGGTTGAGGAGCTCCCCGTTTGTTACCTTCCACAGCAGCTCGCACTCGCGCTCCTCCAGGGCTTTCTTATGCCGCGCAGTCACGGCTTTCACCTCCGACTGCACAACCTTCGCCTTCATCTCCACCTGCTCCGCCACCGTCTGGGCCTGCTCGATGCTCAGCTGAAAAACCAAAAAAAACACCGACGCATTAGGAGGACTGTTACTCCTTACACAAAACATTTGACTCTGCTCTGTCAGACTTGAAAAGCTGACACCCTGGGTTCCCAGACCACTTGACACACTTCCCTGGAAGGAAAACAGGCACTTAGGAAGAGACTGGCATCTGTTTGACATGTAACTGAAGGAGATGCTGGCAAGACCTGGATTTCTTTGTATGAGAAATGGCACCTACACAGCGAATGTCAGAACTACTAAGAGATACCCTGACACAGTGAAACCAGTGTATTTGGGTGACAGCCGAAAACTGGGAATGAGGACCAGCTGTAAAAGGTACAACTCTAGCCACACACGTGAATTCCCCAGACTTCTTGGCCTCACTCTCTGCCTGGGCAAAACCCTGCAGGCCGGGCACATCCTTCACATGAGGGTGAAGACTAACCCCTCCGGCTTTTGTCAAGGCGCTGGCAACACAGCTCATCCCAGCCGGAATGAACACCAAGTACACACTGGAACTGTCCCCCGATCTACCCAAAAAGCTGTGCCCTGTGGTCAGAGACCATCTACACATCACCAGACATGCCACCCTGTACCAGCCCTAGTAAATCAGCCAGTTTAATCAGATGTATTATTGTTCATAAAAAATTTATCCAGACAGAAGGCATGGTGTTTTCATTAATATTACATAGTGTGTCTTGAAAAGCCACAAGGATTTCTTTGAGATACCAAGGTATTAAATCAGGGATTCCAAAGTGATTGCTGTTGGTACACCAGGTTTCAGGGCAGCTGATCCAATCAGGAGGGTGTCAGGGAAGCACAAAGGGTTTAGAGCCTGGTATGGGCTTAGGAATCATCCATTTCGCTGTGGACAGAGGTGTTTCTGGGATGTGAACTTTCAGTGCTAAAACTGGGACAGTCCTAGGCAAACCAGGCTGGTGAGTCATCCCTGAAATCAGGTAATGCAGGTTCAAATCCTGGGTTAGTTTAAGGCCTCCTACTAGTTGTATGGCCTTGGACAAGCTCCTAGTCCTCTCCAACCTTGGTAAAGGGTAGCTGTGAGGGAAATGCAGAGCAATGCATGGGTAGAGCTGAGCTCAGCACCTGGCACAGAGTAAAACACAGTCATTAACAGTTCTCAGCTGAGAAACACCTGGGACAAAAGTTCAGCCACTGTGCCTTGTCAGGCCACTTAGCTCCTATCATAAAATTTACCATTAGTCACACTTAGTATGTTCAGTGTTATATAATCATCACCACTATCCAGCTGCAGAACATTTTCATCACCCACAAACCAAAGGCCATAACCATTAAGAAGTCACCTCCACTTCTCTCCTCCCCACAGCGATCACTAATCTACTGTGTCTCTACAGATTTTCTTTCTTTCCTTTTTTTTTTTGAGATGGAGTCTTGCTCTGCCACCCAGGCTGCAGCTGAGACTACAGGCACGCACCATCATGCCCGGCTAATTTTTGTATTTTTAGTAGAGACAGGGTTTCGCCATATTGGCCAGGCTGGTCTCAAATTCCTGACCTTGTAATCCGCCGGCTATAGCCTCCTACAGTGCTGGGATTACAGGCCTGAGCCACTGCACCCAGCCCTTTTTTTAAAAATAGAGGCAAGAGGCTGGGTACAGTGGCTCATGTCTATAATCCCAACACTTTGGGAGGCCAAGGCGGGTGGATCACCTGAGGTTGAGTTCAAGACCATCCTGGCCAACATGGTGAAACCCCACCTATACCAAAAATACAAAAATTAGCTGGGTGTGGTGGTGGGCGCCTGTAATCCCAGCTACTTGGGAGGCTGAGGCAGGGGAATCGCTTACAGCTACCTAGTGCTGGTAAATATGGTTATGGCTAGAGATGTGCAAATATAAAATGCATAGATTGTTTTCTCCATTCGGGAGATTGAGCCCAGGAGACGGAGGATGGAGTGAGCAGAGACTGTGCCACTGGACTCCAGCCTGGCCAACAGAGCAAGACTCTGTCTCAAAAAAAAAAGAGAGACATGGTGGGTGGTCTTGCCATGTTGCCTAGGCTGGTCTGAAGCTCTGGGCTCAAGTGATCCGTCCACCTAGGCCTCCCAAAGTGCTGGCATTAGATGCATGAGCCACTGCACCTGGCCTGTTCTGGGTATTTCATACAGATGGCATCAACATGCAGTACACAATCTACCTTATTTTTGATTCTTCTTGCCCAACAGTTTGACTTGGTCTGGATGAGAGCTGACACATTCATAGCATGCAAGACATACTCAATGGTGCAGCTCCAAAACACCCATAGTGGCCAGGCATGGTGGCTCATGCCTGTAATCCCAGCACTTTGGGAGGTCGAAGCAGGTGAATCACTTTAGCTGAGGGGTTCGAGACCAGCCTGGGCAACATGGTGAAAGCTGGTCTCTATTTAGAACAAATAAGCAAATGTACCAGCCATGACTCCAGTGGTTAGCTGCCACACTGCATTCTCTGCCTAAGAGGATCCTGTGTGACCTAAGGATCCACTGAGCTGATTCACAGGGGAATGGGTAGATCCAGGCTCATAGCCTGTGGAATGCTTTCTTTTTGAAACTCACCCTAAATTTCAAAACCCAGTTCAGATGCCACTTCCCTTCTGAAGCGAGAACAGAACAGCACATTTCTATAACATTTCTGCTCCACCATTACAATCCTGTCCAAAGTACCACTACATATCAATCAAAGTAGGAGCTAAGTACATAGCCCATGATACGTAAGGCACCTGAAATTTAGCAGAACAATCTATACATTTTATATCTGCACATCTCTAGCCATAACCATGTTTACCAACATTAGGAAGCTGTATTGGGTTAAACACTGTCCCTCCAAAATTCAAGCTCAGCTAAATGTGGGCCAGGATGTGACCTTGTGTGGAAACAAAATCTTTGTAGATACGATTAGCTAAGATGAGGTTATACTAGATTAAATTGACTCTTAAATCCAAAAACTGATGTCCAGAGAAGATCATGTGCAGACAGATACACAGAGAACAAAGCCATGTGAAGACCAGTGCAGAAATGGAAACTGATGTAGGTACAAGCCAAAGATGCTGGCACCCGCCAGAAGCTAGGATGAAGAAAGCAAGGAGTCTTCCCAAGGGCCTTCAGAGGGAGCATGGTCCTGACACCTTGATGCTGGACTTCTGGCCTGCTGTCTTTAAGTAATCCAGTTTATGGTAAATTGTTATAACAGCCTGAGAAACTAATACAGAAGCCAATAAAGTGAAGCAGACAGATGTTACATCCACATTATCTAGAAGATAAAAAATTAGCATGGACAATCAAATGAGCATGCACAGAGACAGGTATCATAATAGCACTGATAAATTTTTAGTATCTCAGGCTGTGGGGATTCATCCAGAGAAAAAAAGAAAAAACAGAGAGAAAGAGAGAAAGTGCGCAAGAGCATGAGAACTCCCTAGACATTTAAATAGAGAATTCAGCATAGGGAAATGGTTAAACAGGTACAGGAGAACTGCTAGGGCAAAGAGCACACTGAGGCAGACAGTAACTGCAGAAGCAGCTTCTTCTGCTTTGTCTGAGAGAACAAAGGAAAGAAAGCTGTGGTTACAAGAATCCAGAATAAGGTGGTGAGGTTACATCCAGCTAATACTGGGAGTGGCCAGGTCTGAAATTGAAACCAACTTCTGCTGCCAGGGTGAAAAGGAATTGCTATTAAGAATTGGGGCGGGGTACGGTGGCTCACGCCTATAATCCCAGCACTTTGGGAGGCCGAGGCAGGAGGATAACTTGAAACCAGTCTGGCCAACAGGGCAAGAGTCCATCTCTACAAAAAAATTTAATGAGCCAGGTGTGGTGGCGCTTGCCTATAGTCCCATCTACTCGGGGAGGCTGAGCTGGGAGGATTACTTGATCCCCAAGAGATCCAGGCTGCAGCAAGCTGTAACTGCAACACAGCACCCTCAGCCTGGGTAACAGAGCAAGACTCTGTCTCAAAACAAATATATAATATGATAATAACATAACATGAATTGGAAGAAAAAGGGAAGAAGCCCTTTTTCCATACGTGTAGTTTGAAGGGTCACAGCCCCAGTGACACATGGCAAGAATGTGACAGAGTTGGCGCCCAAAGAGTAGAACTTAGTAACTGGCACCCTCTGTATTTTTAGATGTGTTTGTTACTAATTAGTACAACTGGTGTCCAAGGTAGTATTTGACCAAAACAACCAAACTTATATCTGTAACATTTCTTAATCATTCTTCAATAGAAAGCAGAGGTGGCAAACTGTTTTTTATTAATATTAATGTCATATTCCTTGCCAAACTGCTGTTTTTACATTTAACTTTTAACAGAGACAAAAAACAAACAAACAAAAAAAAACAGCACTCTGCATAGGAATGGGTGGACTACCCTACTCACCTCTTCCTCTAGTCTCCTAGTCAGTCTTATCCCTGTTTCTAACTCTCATTTTATCATAAAAACTGTTTCTTCCATTTTTCAAACAGCTTCAAGGGATTCAAAGCTTTTATTGCAATTTTAATAATTGCCAAGCATGAAAAGATATTCCTTGGGCTGAAAGTCACAAAAGCCCTACCCAGTGCATGGTGGTAAAATAGGTCTCTCCCTGCCAAATTACGCACTACCCAGCCAAGCACCACGTTCCAAAATGTGCAGAGCAGGACTCGCTGAACTTGTTCCCAACCTCTAACCGCGCGGCATTTGAAGGATATATGAGGCAGATGGGTTGGGGGAAACGACAACGTAGAAGGGCTGAGTAAACTTCCAAAACAGATATATACACTGCACAGTAAGAAAACAGTTATTACCCAGCAAGCATGGTGCTTGAGAGAAAATTTAACCATCCTGGAGATGTTAACAGATCCAATCAAACATTTGAAAGCTGAGGGGGTCCATTTGGAGAGTGCTTTCCAGCTTAATACCAAGGGGTACTCACTCAGTATGGAGGAGACTCAGGCCAAATCTGGCTTTCAAGGGAAAGAATATAGATATTAATTAGTGATGCCTTCTGTGGAGAACAGTGGTGGCACAATGACTGGTATTTAAAGAGACCAATGGTCAGAAGGTAAGAGAATGCAAATATTGCCCATACACCTGTAGGCGACCACACTAGGTATGGGGAGCTACTGTGGGCCCCTCTAAAATGTAATTTCCAGCCAGGCACAGTGGCTCAGCCTGTAATCCCAGCACTTTGGGAGACTGAGGTGGGCAGAAGATTGCCTGAGGTCAGGAGTTCAAGACTAGCTGGCCAACATGGTGAAACCATGCCTCTACTAACAATACCAAAATTGACCAGGTGTGGTGGTGGCCGCCTGTAATTCCAGCTACTCAGGAGGCTAAGGCAGGAGAATCGCTTGAACCCAAGAGGCAGAGGCTGCAGTGAGCCAAAATCGTGGCACTGTACTCCAGCCTAGGCAACAGAGCAAGACTCCGCCTCAAAAAAAAAAAGTATATATATATACAGGACAATCCAGAATTAACTCCAGGATTTATGTTTGGATCTCTTTCCAGAACCATGGCTCTCAAGACAAGTTGTGAGTCTCTCAGAGTCCTAAGTTAGGAGCTCTGATTCATAGTCAACCGAATATCTGACATGTTCAATTTAATACCAGATAAAGACCAGACATTTGATGGGGAAATATACTTTTAGTATATATATCTCCCTATCTGGAAATGATTAGATCCTTACAACAAATCACACAAACTGATCTTAAAAATAAATGGATGAGCCGGGCGCGGTGGCTCACGCCTGTAATCCCAGCACTTTGGGAGGCCGAGGCGGGTGGATCACGAGGTCAAGAGATCGAGACCATCCTGATCAACGTGATGAAACCCCGTCTCTACTAAAAATACAAAAATTAGCTGGGCATGGTGGCACGTGCCTGTAGTCCCAGCTGCTCAGGAGGCTGAGGCAGGAGAATTGCTTGAACCCAGGAGGCAGAGGTTGCGGTGAGTCGAGGTCGTGCCATTGCACTCCAGCCTGGGTAACAAGAGCGAAACTCCGTCTCAAAAAAAAAAATAAATAAATGAATGAATGAATGAATGAATGAATGAATGAATGAATGGATGAGGCCGGGTGCAGTGGCTCAAGCACTTTGGGAGGTGGAAGCAGGTGGATAGCTTGAGGCCACAGTTTGAGAAGACCAGCCTGGGCAACATGGTGAAACCCCATCTCTACTAAAAATACAAAAATTAGCCAGGCGTGGTGCTACATGCCTGTAATCCCAGCTCCTCACTTCAACCTGGGAGGCAGGGGTTGCAGTGAGCCAAGCTCCCACCACTGCATTCCAGCCTGGGCGACATAGCAAGACTGTCTCAAAAATAAAAAATATAATCACAAACTATAGCCGTATCTCATTTTATTGTACTTCATAGTTAATGTGGGATTTTCTTTTCTTCTCTGAGACAAGGTCTCACTCTATCACACCCAGGCTGGAGTACAGTGGTACAATCTTGGCTCACTGCAACCTCAACCTCCAGGCCTCAAGCAATCTTCCCACCTAAGCGTCCTGAATAGCTGGGACTACAGGTGTGCAACACCAGGCTCGACTAATCTTGATTTTTTTTGAGAGACAAGGTCTCACTATGTTGCCCAAGCTGGTCTAGAATTCCTGGGCTCAAGTGATCCTCCTGCCTCAGCCTCCCAAACTGCTGATGTTACAGGTGTGAGCCACAGAAACCAGCCCCTTTTTTTTTTTTTTTTTTTTAAGAAATTGAAGATTTATGGCAATACTGCATCAACCAAATCTACTGGTATCATTTTTCCAAAAGCCCTTGCTAACTGTCTGTGTGTCACATTTTGATAATTTTTGTAGTATTTCAAACTTTTCATTAATATTTTATCTGGTGTGCTGATCTGTGACCAAGTGATATTTGGTGTTAATCATGCCACTTAATAACCCTACAATGGCCTCTCAGTGTTCAAAGAAAAGATCCCACAAATCTACAATGATTAAGCTTAGTAAGGAAATCAAGTAGAAAGCTGCAGACAGACTGAAAGCTAGGCCTCTCACACCAAACAGCTGTTATGAATGTAAAGTTCCTGAAGGAAATTTTAAGTTCACTCCAGTGAACACTCAAACTAGTAATAAGGCAAAACAGCCTTATTGCTGATATGCAGAAAGCTTAATGATCTGGGAGAAAGATCAAACCAGCTGTAACTTCTCCTCAAGGCAAAGTCTAACCCTAAGCAGGGACTTAACTCTTCAGTGCTATGAAGGATGAGAGATGAGGAAGCTGCAGAATTTTGAAGCTAACAGAGGCTGACTGATATGGGTTTAAGAAAACAAGCTATCTCCAAAACACGTATGTGTAGGGTGATGCAGCCAGTGCTGACGTAGAAGCTGCAGCAAGTTACCCAGAGATCTAGCTAAGGTAATTGACAAAGCCAGCTCAGCAACAGACTTTCAAGACATCCTTTTATTGGAAGGAGACAGTCTTATATTGGAAAAAGATGCCATCTAGGACTTTCATAGCTACAGAAGTCAACGCCTGGCTTCAAAGGACTGGCCGACTCTTTTGGTAGGGACTAACGCAGCTGGTGACTAAGTTGAGGCCAACAGGCATTGTCCATCCTGACAATCCTAGTCCCCTTAAGCATTATGATAAATCTACTGTGCCTGTGCTCTACAAATGGAATGACAAAGCCTGGATATCAGCAGGTCTGTTTGTAGCATGGTTTATGGAATTTTTTTTTTTTTTTGGAGAGGGGATTTAGCTCTTGTTGCCCAAGCTGGAGTGCGATCTCGGCTCACTGCAACCTCTACCTCCCAGGTTCAAGCGATTCTCCTGCTTCAGCCTCCCAAGTAGCTGGTATTACAGGCAGGTGCCACCATGCCTGGCTAATTTTCTGTATTCAGTAGAGAAGGGGTTTCACCATGTTAGTCAGGTTGGTTTCGAACTCCTGACCCCAGGTGATCCATCCACCTCAGCCTCCCAAAGTGCTGGGATTATAGGCTAGTGCCACCACGCCTGGACAGTTTACAGAACATTTTAAGCCCACTGTTGAGACTCCTTTCAAAAGATTCCTTTCAAAATATTACCGTACATAGACAGTGCACCTGGTCACCCAAGAGCTCTGCAAGAGATGTACAAGGGCATGAAAGATGTTTTCATGTCTGGTAACCCAACATCCATTCTACAGCCCACGGATCAAGTAGTTTCAACTTTCAAGTCTTATTCACATATTCTAAAACTGGAGCTACTATAAAAGAAAATTCGTGACTGGTGGGTAGAGTTCAAAATATCAACATTAATAGGATGTTTGAAGAAGCTGACTAACCCTAATGGATGACTTTGAGTTGAAGACGCGAGGTCATCCATTAGGGTTGGATCAACTTTTTGGAGCAGAAAGAGGTAGTGGAGGAAGTCACTGCAGATGATAGCGAGAGAACTAGAAGTGGAGCCCGAAGATGTGACTGAATTGTTGCAATCTCATGAGAAAATTTGAAGGGATGAAGAGTTGTGTCACATTTTAAGAAACTGCCAGGCTGAGCAAGGTAGCTGACACCTGTAATCTCAGTGCCTCGGGAGGCCAAGGTGAGAGGATCACTCGAAGCCAGGAGATTGCGATCAGCCTAGGCAACAAAGCAAGCCCCATCTCTACAAAAAAAATACAAAAATTTAGCTGGGCGTGGTGGAGCAAACCTGTAGTCCTAGCTACATGGGAGGCTGAGGCAGGAGGACTGATTGTCTAAAAGCCCAGTAGAGTTTGAGGCTGCAGTGAGCTATGATGACACCACTACTAGACTAGCTGAGTGACAGAGAGAGATGGAGGCCGAGGTGGGTGGATCACCTGAGGTCAGGAGTTTGAGACCAGCCTGGCCAACACATGGTGAAACCCCATCTCTACTAAAAATACAAAACTTAGCTGGGAGTGGTGGCAGGCGCCTGTAATCCCAGCTACTCAGGAGACTGAGGCAGGAGAATTGCTTGAACCTGGGAGGCAGAGGCTGCAGTGAGCTGAGATCGCGCCACTGCACTCCAGTCTGGGCGACAGAGAAAGACTCCATCTCAAAGAAAAATAAAATAGTAACCCAATAGAGCCAATCAAGGATGCTGAACACACACAAGTTATGGTTACACAAGGACTTTCTAGGAAATCACAATCTATGTCGTGTGCCTGGGTGCAGCCTTATAAATTATGAACAGACCTAAAACGCCTCGACCCAAAATACTCCATGATCTAGTATTAGATTAATGTTGGGTACACACTTCGAACTAACATTTGCATCATACCTCTAGGATTTATGCCTAGGTTCTCAACACTTATATAGCTGACTGTATTTATTTTGGAAAGTTGAGTATGTCAGATAAGATCTTTCTCCCCACACTCTTTTTTCTTTTTTAACTTTTTATTTTTGCTCACCTTCAACTGTTTTGATGGAGTTATAATCTCCCCACACTCTTTTCTCTCCACACAAAGTGTGAATTTCCATTTCTCTGAGATTCCACCATGTTAATCACTCATGATTTGTTGGGTGCTCTCCTTAAGCCTCCAGTAAATTGTTACAACTCATTTTTCTCCCCCCCAATGGCTTTTCCCACTAAGCACCAGCATTCTCTCAATAATTCTCCAAGTGTTTTCAATCTCCCAGGAGTATGAGGTTAATAAAATTGTATCACAATCTAGGGAACCAGTGGTTCTTTCTTTTTTTGTTACGGAGTCTCGTTTGGTCCCCCAGGCTGGAGTGCAGTGGGACGATTTTGGCTCACTGCAACCTCTGCCTCCTGGGTTCAAGCAATTCTCCTGCCTCAGTAGTAGCTGGGATTACAGGCATCCGCCACCATGCCCAGCTAATCTTCTGTATTTTTAGTAGAGATGGGGTTTCACCCTGCTGGCCAGGCTGGTCTCGAACTCCTGACCTCAGATGATCCACCTACCTTGGCCTCCCAAAGTGCTGGGGTTACAGGAGTGAGCCACCGCGCCCAGCTGACACCAGTGGCTCTTGAAGTTCCTCACTCAGGTGATGCCACAGTGAAGGCTGGGCACCAGTGTCAAGGAGACATCAGCAGGGTAAGGCATTTATTTGTCAAGGTCCCAACTCTCGTGGCATAAAATGAAAGACACAAACTACTTCATCCACAGGGACACAGATGTGCTGATACATAACAGAATGACATGCAGGTGAAGACACTGACAAAGGAGAACAGCGACCCAGAGACACTCAAGGTATTTTAAAGCAAATGAGCACTACTGGCTTAACAATGACAGGATTACTCCTTCCAGAGAGTCTCTCAAACTTTGAATTTTATGAACTGAACATCATAAAATCTGACTCATCAGAAAAGATTATTTCAATATCATGCATGGATATGTGATAGTGGCTGAGAAACTTATTAAATCCTCCCTGTTCTGTAAGACACATGATCTCAATTCTTCAGCACTTTCAAAACAAATTTTTTTTTTGTTTTGGAGACAGGGTCTTACTGTTGCCCTGGCTGGAGTGTGTAATCTCGGTTCACTGCAACCTCCATCTCTGGGGCTCAAGCGACCCTTCCACCTACGCCCCGCAAGTAGCCAGGATTACAGGCAAGTGTCATACCACGCCTGGCTAATTTTTGTACCTTTTATAGACACAGAGTTTCCCCATGTTGCTCAGGCTGGTCTTAAACTCCCGAGCTCAAGAAATCCACCGGCCTCTGTCTCCCAAAGTGGTAGGATTACAGGTGTGAGCCACTGCACCCGGCCACGATCTTACTTTTAAAACAGCTCACTTATATAAATATTCTAGAATGGTTCCTATGCAATTTCTTCTGGAGGATGAAGAACTTTTCTTGACTTTCAAAGTATCCCACAACACAGCGAAAACGTCACAATTTTCTGATTTCCTAAAACCTTGTCACCTGGGATCACACAAGATTTAATAGCAATTCAAGCACACTATCACATAACTACGTAAGAGAATGTTGCCAGCTCTCAAAGGTATACATGCCCCTCCCTAGCCCCAAAGTGACAGAAATTCAACAGAAACAAGGGTTTAAATTACTGGGGACTTATCATCCGGGGAAGGACTGAAGACACTGAACCTCATATGACATTCTCCTGCTCACTAATTTCTCACATATAAATAGTAAGTCTTTATCATAAAGGGCTCTGTCTAAAAAGCATTGGGCCAGGCATGGTGGCTCATACCTGTAATCCCAGCACTTTGAGAGACCGAGGTGGGCAGATCACCTGAGGTCAGGAGTTCAAGACCAGCCTGGACAACATGGTGAAACCCCGTCTATAGTAAAAATATAAAAAATTAGTCGAGTGCAGTGGTACACGCCTATAATCCAGACTACCTGAGAGGCTGAGGCAGGAGAATCACTTGAACCCAGAAGGCAGAGGTTGTGACAAGCTGAGATCACGCAATTGCACTCCAGCTTGGGTGACAGGGCAAGACTCCATATAAATATAGACAGACAGACAGATGATAGATAGATAGATAGATAGATAGATAGACAGACAGACAGACAGACAGACACAGACAGACAGACAGACAGACAGACAGACAGACAGACAGACAGACAGACAGACAGACAGACAGACAGATAGATAGATAGATAGATAGATAGATAGATAGATAGATAGCATTATTAAGCACTCAGCCTTTCTGCAGTCCTGACTGGAAAGTGCCAATGTCTGCTTGGATTTCGGAAGGCAGCTGGATGGGACATGTGCAGGTGGTATGCTGGGGCCCAGATTAGGTGCTTGGAAATCTGACCAGTAACTTTGGTCTGATGTCATCTGAGCTCATGTGGGTCGCTATTCTATCCCCCACACTGGAATCTGCCCAATTGTCTGTCCATGCCACCTGACAGAAAGGGGGACCTGATTCACATGGGAACTGTGGCAGGGCGCAGAGGGCTCACCTGGATTGCCTGTCTTCCCTGCTGCGCATCCGCCAGCAGCTGGATGGTGAGTGCCCGTGAGTCCTGCAGCGCCTCCTGGAGGTAGATGAAGCTGTGGCCCCCGTGCCGGCCCATTGTGCACTCACGACAGATGGGCACAGAGCAAGTGTCACAGTACAGGTGCAGCACCTGGGGACCAGAGAGGGGACAAGCATAAATGAGAGATGCAGGATGGGAGGAGGAGAGAAGACAGCAACCGCAGGGCTCTGGATCCTGCAACAGAACCACCCCCTCCCCAATGAGCAAGCACACTCCATAGGGAGAGGCAGCAGTGCAGTAACTGCAAACACAACTAAAAATACCTACTTCCCTTTTTCTCCACTCTCTCTGCCCCAAATCAAGGAGGAATGGAAGCAGGAACACCCGAATGCCACATCCCACTCTAGTCAAATTCAGAACCATGACAGAGAGACTTCAAAGGCAGAAACTAAACAAAACAAACCTCCCAGCATGAGAGTCTCCCCTGAATCTTAGCTTCATTATCCAGAAAAGTTGTTAAGACCATGTTGCCTAGTCTGATACTGGTGGCCTGAATGCAAGAATATGCCAGAAAAATTTCCTTTGCTGCTCCGGCCTGGATGTGTGAAGCAAGGTTAAGAGCCAGCAACAATCATCCTCACACCACAGCTTGTTGCCTCCCTCTCCATCGAGGAGATTAGTGCAAAGTGCAAAGCATGGTTCTCCCAGGCACTCAAGCAACCTACAGGCTTAAGTTTTTGGAACGAAGGCAAAAAAGCTAGTGGTAAGGTCAGCCAGCTCCTTGCCTTTCTTCTTCATGCCAAGTTATTCCAAGGAGTTGAACCTGGGAGGCAGCCAGTGCTGACAGAACTGCTTATGTGATGTTCTACACTTCCCTGGGGCCCGGCACGCTGGGAGGGGGACAGAGAGAGAAGGGTTGGCATAACCTTTACCTGCTAATAAATAAGGAGCTCTCAAGAGAGAAAACTCCTTGGCACAGAAACTGGGCCAGTCTCATTACTGTGTGTCTCTCCACAGAGCAGGGCACTTAGCCCCACTCTGTAAATGTTTCCTGGAATGCTTTCAAGAGCAGAGATGAAATTTGCGTATGGTACACCTGGGTCTGAGGGGAAGCTAGCTAACATGCAACAGGCAGAGAAGTAGTCTGCAAGGGACATTCTTCCACATACAAAACACCACACTTCATCTCCAGGTGAAGACAGGAGGTTAGGGGTGCTCAAGGCCACAGAATTAGCAAAGACACAGCAGGGAAGCCAATATGAGCCTTCTGCAGAGCTGGTTCCAACACAGGTATGACACTGACTCTGATGCCCAGTACACAGCCCCTTGCTAGGTATGGTGGAGATCCAGGATGTGAGATTCCAGGCGATTCTGCCCAGACTGAATAGGAGCTCATTCTGGCGAGAAGGAAAGCAGAGTGCTGTGGGAGACAGAGATGGGGAGAAGGCCTGGAAGTGACCTAGAAAGTTTTCTTGGCAGAGAGCTCCAAACAGAGAGGGCTAGGGGCAAACAGAGGGAGACTGCTGTTTCTTTCCTTCTCCAAGATCTTTATTTTACTAACAACCAAAATATTGGCATTTAGTGTGTCCACTAGAAAAATGCTCCCCCTAAATGGTTCCGTCAAGGACAAAGTTTACTCCACTCAGCCGGGCACAGAGATTCACGCCTGTAATCCCAGCACTTTGGGAGGCTGAGGCAGGTGGATCACCCGAGGTTAGGAGTTCGAGACCAGCCTGGCCAACATGGTGAAACCTTGTCTCTACTAAAAACACAAAAATTAGCCAGCCGTGGTGGTGGATACCTGTACTCCCAGCTACTCGGGAGGTTGAAGCAGAAGAACTGCTTGAACTCAGGAGGCAGAGGTTGCAGTGAGTGAAGATCGTGCCATTGCACTCCAGCCTGGGTGACAGAGCAAGACTCTGCCTAGAAGCAGAAGGAAGAAGAGGAGGAGGAGGGGGGAAGAGGAGGAGAAGGGAGAAGAGGGAGAGGATGGGGAAGAGGAGGGGAAAGAAGGGGAGGAGGGGGAGGAGAAGAGGAAGAAAAAGTTGCTCTTCTCAGGGCTAATCAATAGAGAAGTGTGCAATCATCCAGCATGTGTTAAACTGATTCTCTAGAAACCTTACAATTCAGAAAGAAAAAGGAAAGATTTAGGATACTGTGTTTTTACTTTTGTAAAGAAACAGTTCTGCTATAACCAGCAGGTTTTATGGATCCTACTTTATACAAGGGAAATGTGATTAGGTTTGTAACTTTGCTACCAATTCTGACCACTGCAGTACTTTGCCAGCCATGAC
The DNA here is from genome assembly GCA_004027835.1 of Alouatta palliata. NCBI lineage: Eukaryota > Metazoa > Chordata > Mammalia > Primates > Atelidae > Alouatta > Alouatta palliata. The sequence continues at coordinate 27,342 of PVKV010022511.1, forward strand.
GGCAGACTAAATCCTGGTAGCAGCAATTTGCCTCCTTTAAGGTCAGTTGCTTTTTAAGCTGATCCATCCTTTAGAGATTATCTAATCCTAATAATCTGTTAAATCTAAAATTCTCAAGTAGAAATACTAACCAAAAGATGCTGAGCTGGATAAATGCAGGAAAAATTCCTGGCCAATCCCTTTTTACGATGTGGTGCTAAAGCAATTCTACCAGTTTGAACCACATTCCTTTCCTTTGCTCTCTCCATTTGTCATGGGAATAAAGGGGTCACTCCTATGCTGATATGAAGTGTGAAAAAAACTTCCATCAGAAAGTTTCTTTTACACGTGAGTAAAACATACCACTAAACATTCAGCGGCCTTCCTACTTGTAACAGCTAAGCAAGCTTGAAAACGCGTCCTTTTGTCTTTCCCTCTTCTCAAGACAGCTGTGTGGACTAAATGGCACTCTCTCCCCTGCTTCCTTTGGACTATGGGCTCTTGAAAATGTAACCATCTAGACTGCTCTCATCTCCATGGCTAGTGAGTGGAAAAGAACCTCAGGCTGTAAACTTGAGCCTTGCACTACCCAGGCTATGGAACCATCTGTCCAGTTACGTTTCTTGACCTGTCTGGGCTTCAGTCTCATCTGTGAAACACAAAGGGCCTGACTAGGTACCTCCGGAGACTCTTTCCACCCCAGAAAGCCTATCTATAGAGACTTGACAACAGAAAACAAAGAGCTTCAAAATTAAGTTCTAGTAGCTGGACGTGGCAGCTCATGCCTGTAGTCCAAGCTCCCTGAGAAGCTGAGGCTAGAGGAGCACTTGGGTCCAAACTGCAAAAAAATTAATTTTTTTTTTTTTTTTTAGCTGGGCGTGGTGGCTCATGCTTGTAGTCCTAGCTACTCAGGAAGCTGGGGTGGGAGGATCCCTTGAGCCCAAGAAGTCGAGGCTGCAGTGAGAGCCATGACCGTGGTACTACACCTAGCCTGGGCAACTCTGTGAGAGTGCAAAACAAAGAACAACAACAAAAACGAGTAAGTAGGAAGTTCTGGGCTGAGCCAGGATGCCCACTCTAGACTCCAACTGCTCAACTATAAAGAATTAAGGTCATTTTTCTTAGGTTTAGATCATCAAAATACAGAACCTGGATGATGCTGGACACGGGCAATCCCCCCATGAAAGGTAGGTTTTAAAAGATTCTGCAGATGCAGTGGCCAGAAAAAAAAATCCTGGTCAGAATGGATAGTGGCTGCTGATGTCAGAGAAAGGCAGGGTGCCCTAAGCCAACATCAGAGCGCTCCTGTGACCAGCCTTGAGAGCCCAGACATAGGAATGAAAGGGGTCTCTGAATGCAATCCCTGCCTGGTATCGTTTTACACAGGATCGATGCAGTTCTAAGTATCCAGAACACACTGTGGTTTCAGAAGAGCCAGCGCTTTTACAGCTCCAGGCTGCCTGCAGCAGAAGTGCAGGCAGGGAGCACCCAAATGGTTGATAATAAAAAGCTACCAGTGAGTAAAAAGAATAGCCTCAATGTCCTCGTAATTAGTAAATAATGAATTTTGTAAAAGAATGAATTGTTCAAAAAGTATAAAATGAAATTTTTATAAGCCTTCCAGCTAAAAGTTGGCGCAAAACTTTGGTAAGATTTCACACTTCATTTAGAAGCTCCCCATCTTTTCTAACCACATTTTCTGAGATTGAAAAAACCACAATTCTAGAGCTGTTAAAACAATCAACAGGTAAGGATGTGCATGGGTGCAATTCTCTCTGAAAACAGGTATAAGATTATTTTTAAGGGAACAAACTGGAGCTGTGTGGAGGGTCCTGTATAGTCAGAAATGTGCGAGTAGCCATGAATGGCGGCTCCTGGGAAGGAGGGGGAAGGGACTGGGAAGAACAGGTCGTCTAGCAGCAGGAATTCCAGGGTCTGTTTGGGGCTTCCCGGGCAGATGCACAGACACGCCCCCTCGGGTCTGGCGACAATCCGGCTGCCCCAGCTAAATGGAGGAGGCTTGACCTCTGACCCTGCAAGTGACCACCCTCTTCCCTGCCCCCAGCTTCCAGAACGTCCCACCCTTTGCCTTTCCTCTCCCAAAATTTCTAAAATACCAGGCAGAGACAAAGACCTAGGAATGTGAGCCCAGCAGGAAAGGAACAGGCGGGGGACTGGGCAGGGGGAATGGGGGAGGGGGGGTTAAAGGAAAAATAAATAAATAAAAATACAAAGTAGGCATGTTTGTGCCTTAGCCAGTGTTTAAATAAAATGCTTTGTTAACGAATGTGTGAGCGCGCACGCATGTGCACATGTAAATACACACGCACCCAGGCTTCTGGAGTCTAGATTTTACACTATCTGTGGCCCATCAAGGAACACACACACCACGGGACGTCTGTTGGAGCCCCACACATCCAAAAGAATGAGCTTCAGGTTTAAAATACAACTACCCCCATAAGTGCAGAATGTAAGCTAAAAGGAGGGAGGAAGGCCTAGTCGCCATTTAAGTTCATCAAAATGTCTCAGTTAAAATATATAAACTGCTGGCTGGGTGCGGTGGCTCACACCTGTAATTCCAGCACTTTGGAAGGCCGAGACGAGTGGATCACAAGGTCAGGAGTTTGAGACCAGCTCTGCCAACATGGTGAAACCACCTCTCTACTAAAAATACAAAAATTAGCTGGGCATGGTGGTGCACGCCTGAAGTCTCAGCTATTCAAGAGGCTGAGGCAGGAGAACTGCTTGAATCCGGGAGGTAGAGACTGCAGTGAGCTGAGATCACGCCACTGCACTCCAGCCTCGGCGAGAGAGTGAGACTCCATCTCCGAAAAAAGAAAAAAATTATATATATACTATATATATACACACCGCTGTAAACTTTTTAAAGATTAGTTCGATGTCCCTTAAAATGACCGAGGACATTTACTTGGCTCCCCACAAACCAAGGCTGAACTGTGATGCCTGGCAAGATCTCCACCCACCCAAAAGGGTTTCTGAGTTTCCCTCTACAGAAATAAAGTGGAGGCAACAATCGGTTCCAGAAGCAAATGAGACCCAGAAGCAGCCTTAGCTGTGTGTGCTACTCTGCAGGTTCTCACCTGGACAACAGAGGATTCATTTTAAAAATGGTAACTCAAGTTCAAGGGGGTAAGTCTAGCCATGAAACAAGTCTATTAAGTAATATTAAAACGAAGCTTTACTTCACTCAGATAGACTGAGTGCTTGTCTCTCAAACCCACAGCAGAAGCCCCTCCTATAGCTCTGGCCACATGCTGCCCCACAACTTCAGCCTGGATTAATAGAAGGAAGGAATTGGGACCTAGTTCATGCACAATCCTCACCCGTTCAAGGCAAAAGAGCCCAGCCGCAGACAAATTATCCTTTCTTTTTGGAGCTGAAAGGTGGTAGTGCTTCCAAAACATTTTTTATTTGTAACAAGTATTGGGTAACAAGTATTTGTTCAAATGCAGAAAGTAACATACCAGTTTTTTTAAAAACTCTCCCTAATGTCTTACTTGTTTCCACTTTAACCATGAAAAAAAAAATCTTTATTCTATGCATAATTGAATTTAAGACAGAAAAGTTTCTCTTAACTATATTAACTTGGAGAATGTTCTGGGTCACTCCGCACAGAGATGCCTGGCTTTCTGAATGGCTGCATGGTATGTTGCAATACGGATGTACCACAACTTATTTAATCAGTATATGCTAATAAAATTGTAAAACTGTTTCCTGATTTTTGAAAAATTGCAAGCAATGGCACAGTTAACATCCTTGTTCTTTACAGAATCCCTAGTGTTCAATCTGGATATATATTCAACTGTTCTGTCACTTGATATTAATAGTTATTGGGGGAAACCTACTTGCAAGCTTGTATAGTAAGAAATCCTTTTCAGTCAGGTTGACCTGCATCCATGTGAAGGGCAAAATAACAGTTTCTGTTCTCAACACAACCAAACACAAAAGGCCAGCAGGGGGATGCCAGGAGAGGCAGTCAGTATAGATACAGTTCACAGTTGGGACTGGAGTTAAGATCCACTTCTGCTCGGGTAGAAGCCTTTGATGGGTGCCAACATTGAAAAGGGGCCTAGAAGAGGAACAGTCCAAGGAAAAAAAAGTCTTGTTGTGTTGTGTTCTGGCAGTCTCAGCAGCGTCTGTTAAAGAGATTAAGCGGGGGCTGCTTCATGTTATCTCTAGAAATTGAAGGAATCTCAGGCAGTATAAAGAAAGAGCGGTGTGTTAGGAATTAAAACACACACACACACACACACACACACACACACACACACACACACTCTCTGAGACCCCATGCAATGGAAGGAATCTCAGGCAATATAAAGGAAGAGGGGTGTTAGGAATTAAAACACACACACATTCACACCTGCAGGCGCGCACAGACACACTCAAGGCCCCATACAAACCCACAATCCCCTTTCTGCAACTCCAAAATCCAAATTGATGCTATGGAAAAAAAAGATTTTCAATATGCTATTTGGCAGCAAAACTGATATACAACAAGGTACTATACTTACTATATTTTTCACATTCTTACCACAAAAAATAAGTATGTGAGTTCAAAACATGTTATACACAGTAAATATATACGATTTTTGGCTGGGCATGGTGGTTTAGGTCTATAATACCAGCATTTTGGGAGGCTGAGACAGGAGGATCACTGGATCACTTGAGCACAGACGGTTATAGTGAGCCATGATTGCACCACGGCACTCCAGCCTAGGCCACAGAGCCTGAGACCCTGTCTCAAAAACTGTATGTATATATACATACAAACACACAAAATTTTTGTCGATAATTTCAAAAACTAGAGCTGGTATGAAAATGATTAATCATTTTTACCTATGTATATCATTTTATAAATTTTTATATATTTCACTACAGAAATGGTAATGTAATTTTGGGGTCCCATTATTTATATTATGTAAATGCACAGTATTAACTTTCTAAAATCTGATATTTTGAATGCTGAGGCTGAACTGACCTCAAAGGTTAAGGTAAGAAATGTACGCATACTGTCTGCCTGAATAAGATTCATTCCCAGGCTAAATAAGCAATGTAACACGTGAACATCTAAGGGGGCAGTGTGGAAGAGGGTGTACAAGAACAGCCCAAAGTGGGGTCAGACGCATCTACTCATCTCCAATCCAAATGTTTAGGCTCCATGGACAAGGCAATTTGAAAGGAAAACTTGAAATCAGAGAGGCGTGCAGTTATCTCTGCATGTGACCTCAACGGAACTGGTGGTGCCCAGGAAGAAGCAGTTTGACAGCCATCAAATGTCATCTGTTAGCATTTGTTCACTTAAAGTTTTTATGTGACCCCAAAAGCCACATCATGATCCCTTCCTCCCTAATTCTCTTTAAAAATTCTTCATTACCACTGACTGCTGCTCCCCCAACATTTGCCATTACTCCTCCCCAACAGCAGCCAACCACATCTAGCAAGTCCCTACTCCCGCAATGCCCCATTCTACAAGGCTTCCACAAATGCTGCTCATTTCTTCTCCTATCACCTGCTCCTCTGCTTGTGGGATCAGGCCCCACGATCACTCAGGCCTTTGGTGAAGTCGTCCAGCTTCACCAGCCCCTGAATTATTTTCCATCAACATTGCCCTGTCCAAAGTCTCAGAGCTCAGGGCCTCAACATACACCTTCCTTCTCCCTGCAAGCACCCTCTAGTAGCACACCACCACGTCAGGGTATTTCTCCTGAGCTGGTGGTGAAATACACCACCAGCTTTTACTATTAACATACACAAAACACAACGCACTGACCGGGTGCGGTGGCTCACGCCTGTAATCCCAGCACTTTAGGAGGCTGATCACTTGAGGCCAGGAATTCAAGACCAGCCTGGCTAACATGGTGAAACCCCGTCTGCAGGGGCTGCAGTGAGAGATCACGCCACTGCACTCTACCCCACGCAACAGAGCAAGACTCTGTCTCAAAAACGAAACAAAACAAAACTGGAAGCATCATGTTTTAAAAGTAAGTCATCCTGAGCATGGTTGTTCACACCTGTAATCCCAACACTTTGGGAAGCTGAGGCGGGCAGATCACTGAAGGTCAGGAGTTTGAGACCAGCCTGGCCAACATAGCAAAACCCATCTCCACTAAAAATACAAAAATTAGCCGGGCGTAGTGACAGGTGCCAGTAATCCCAACAACTCAGGAGGCTGAGACAGGAGGATCGCTTGAACTGAGGATGCAGAGGCTGCAGTGAGCAGAGGTCTCACCACTGCCTCCAGCCTGGGTGACAGAGCAAGTCACAGTCTGTCTCCAAAAAAAAATAAAAACCTAGCAAATTAAAAGGCCAGATAATGAAAATGAGTAGGTTCTGTTTACAGAGTTAAATGCTGTAATTTGGCTGAGCTTACTTGCTGACGTGATAAAAAGAGAAGCAACCCCATTTTTGGCTCACAGGAACTATCAGAATTATCAAAAGTGTCAAAATGAGTTCATCCTGGAAGAAAATCATTTTTCCTCAGCAATGACTCTTTTGAAGCAAGATGAAAACCCAGATAAGAACAATGCCTTGGGCAGCACAGCAAACGCCTTCAACCAGTTGTGTCAGAGCCAGACAAAGTCGTTTCACAAATGTCTCTTGCTGCTGCCTGACTGCGAGCGCACGGCCGTTGATGTGGTCTGAGACAGGGTGGCGTAACTTGTGTATGTAGTTTTCTGTGATGCTGACCCTCCTCAGGCTGCTGCAGTGAGGTTCACAGGGCAGGAGCAATCCTCCAGGTGAGCCATAAAAGGCAGAGGTCGCAGTAAGGAGGAGATGAGGGGATTCCAGCGGGGGAAATGACGAGCACCCCCCCCCACCAAGTTGAGCTAAAATGAGCATTTCTCCTGGCCTTTGTAAAGACACAAAAAGAAAAAAAAAAAAAAACACTTCATTTTTAAAAGTATAATAGTGATGTCGCTAAATACCAACTGTGGGACAATACACATGCCAAGTGGGGGAACAGGGATGCGTAGTGGGTGGGGAATGTAGCTCTGCCTGCCATTTCCTTTACCCAGACTTTCCACCTACACCAGACCTGCTGAGCCTGAGCCTGAGCCTGGAGCTCAGGTGGCGGGCACTCTGCCCCTGGGGGCACTGGGGTGTCAGAGCCCTGTTGGACCTGCATCCTGTCTTTCAAAGCAGGGGATCTCGAATAAACATGTTCTCCAAACCAAACCAGCTTCCTAGGCCCTTTGGATTTATTTGCTTCCCAGATGAGAATCTGCTTTTTAGGCTGGCAACTTTGTTATCCTCACCCACCCCCCCACTTTGTTATCTTCACCCACCCCATGCAGTATGAGGCAAACTCATGGCCCAGCAGCCCACTACCTTCAGTCTCTCACACATTTCCTGAAGGGCATAATAAAAGGGCGTCTTAGCCAGGCGTGGTGGCTCACAAGCATTTGAGGTCACAAGTTTGAGACCAGCCTAGCCAACATAGTGAAACTCCATCTCTACTAAAAATACAAAAATTAGCTGGGCATGGTGGCAGGCACCTGTGGTCCCAGTTACTCAGGGAGGCTGAAGCAGGAGAATCACTTGAACCTGGGAGGCGTAGGGTTCAACTGAGCCAAGATCTCACCACTGCACTCCAGCCTGGGTGACCGAGCAAGAATCCATCTCAAAAATAAATAAATAGGCCGGGCGCGGTGGCTCACGCCTGTAATCCCAGCACTTTGGGAGGCCGAGGCGGGTGGATCACGAGGTCCAGAGATCGAGACCATCCTGATCAACATGGTGAAACCCTGTCTCTACTAAAAATACAAAAATTAGCTGGGCATGGTGGCACGTGCCTGTAGTCCCAGCTACTCGGGAGGCTGAGGCAGGAGAATTGCTTGAACCCAGGAGG